>JAQGDQ010000183.1:0-231254 GCA_030141605.1 Tubiluchus corallicola | reverse complement strand
TTATTAACAGACCATTTTTATGCCTATCATATAGAAAATCTGCTTTTCCATATGGTTGATTACACTCATCCTGCGCCAGATTCATACAAGCCATTCCTAATAGACCAGCAATATGCCGATGACATTGTGTGGATTAGTTTCCGAAATTCTGCACAGATACTGATAAAAAAGAATGCCCAAAATTAATAGAAAAAAGAAATCTCAAAGTTAACAACACGAAAACTGAAGAATATAACACACCACGGGATGGAAATCAATCCTGGAAACGTTGCAAATACGTAGATGAGATCACTACTTAACACAGATGATAGATACTTAACAAAGATGCTATGAAAAATAATAAACAACGGGCAATGTATGGTTTTGTCCATTTCTAACAATGTAACAAAACGATTCTAACTCGCAAGAAACTATCTCTCAAAACAAGGCAGTGACTCTTCAATGCATAAGTAAACAAGTATCTTGATCTATGTATATGTAACAAGTATCTTCATCTGTGTTAAGTAGTGATCTCATCTACGTATTTGCAACGTTTCCAGGATTGATTTCCATCCCGTGGTGTGTTATATTCTTCAGTTTTCGTGTTGTTAACTTTGAGATTTCTTTTTTCTATTAATTTTGGGCATTCTTTTTTATCAGTATCTGTGCAGAATTTCGGAAACTAATCCACACAATGTCATCGGCATATTGCTGGTCTATTAGGAATGGCTTGTATGAATCTGGCGCAGGATGAGTGTAATCAACCATATGGAAAAGCAGATTTTCTATATGATAGGCATAAAAATGGTCTGTTAATAATGAGAATATTACTATTATTATTTTGAATTTCTAGAGGTGCATAATAAAAGTAGCACCTAGTAAATTCTATAGGATTCTATGATTCTATGGGATTATCACCAGCAAGTGCCATTGACACGTACCCTTATTATTTGTATAATGGTAATAATGATAATGATAATGATAATGATAATAATAATGATAATAATAATAATAATAATAATAATAATAATAATAATAATAATAATAATAATAATAATAATAATAATAATAATAATAATAATAATAATAATAGTAGTAGTAGTAGTAGTAGTAGTAGTAGTAGTAGTAGTAGTAGTAGTAGTAGTAGTAGTAGTAGCAGTAGCAGTAGCAGTAGCAGTAGCAGTAGCAGTAGCAGTAGCAGTAGCAGTAGCAGTAGCAGTAATAGTAATAGTAATAGTAATAGTAATAGTAATAGTAATAGTAATAGTAATAGTAATAGTAATAGTAATAGTAATAGTAATAGTAATAGTAATAGTAATAGTAATAGTAATAGTAATAGTAATAGTAATAGTAATAGTAATAGTAATAGTAATAGTAATAGTAATAGTAATAGTAATAGTAATAGTAATAGTAATAGTAATAGTAATAGTAATAGTAATAGTAATAGTAATAGTAATAGTAATAGTAATGATAATAGTAATAGTAATAGTAACAGTAATAGTAATAGTTATAGTAATAATAATATAATAATAATAAGAAGAAGAAAGGAAAAGGAGGAGGAGGAGAAGAAGACGACGACGAAGAAGGAACAACAAAATCAGACACGACCCGATTCTATGAATGTAGTGTAAAATTGGCACAGGAAAAATGGCATTAACGGAAAAGTAGATAAAATGGCAAGCTTAGTAATATATGTGCTTATGGTTAAGGTTACAGAGAGGTATATTTATTTTAGTTATTCTTACCTCTACCAAGGAAGTTATGCTTCAACACTTTTTGGAAAAATGTTTGGAAAATTTTTGGTACAGGAAAACCCCAGTCACCCTAGCTGTTTTGTGCGTCAAATTTTTTAAACTCTGGCGCCGCCTATGTTCTCAATCGTTACATAAACAAACTATATGCTTTAGTACCACAACAAAAGTAGTTTATTTATTACGACGTTACACGTTATTATACTATTGAGTTGCTTTAATTTCTAAAATACAATAATCAAAATACATTAATCTGTATTTGAAACATCTGAATAAATTAAGCTCGTTTCTACAAACACAATGAAATACACTATACCACAAATCAATTAATGTTACATTTCTCAATGCACCACTTCTGTTGACAAAATGGCAATCGTTGGTGGCCATTTTAAAAGGGTGTACGTCATACACTGCAGCAGCTGCAGATTCACAATTGTCAAGGGTCTATAGAACTATTACTTTTTTCAAAGAAATAGCTAATAAACCGTACTAATTGGTAGAGAAATAAAAGATTATATTACATTCTAAATTATCAATATTTCTTTAATATTACTATCATATCATCATCATCATCATTATTATTATCACCATATGCGCATTACGTCTGTTGTAGACATTGCGCAGGTATAATTCTAAAATAAAAAGAAGTCTGCCTTCAAGGCAGGTGAACACAGCAGCCATCCAGCAAAAAAACTAGACACTGCTATGCCAGTAGCCTGTCAGCAGCACTTAAATTATGGACGCTTCTGAAATTGGCATCGATCAAATAAAACCTATTGAATTGAATTGGACTGTATTACAAACAAGACTAATCTATTCCTGTAATTAACTACTGTAGCCAAATTTTTCATTCTAGAAAACAAAAGTACAACAGCCTAAACTACCCAGGTACTAATCTACCCGAACTAAATCTACGAATTTCACAAGTGTTTAAATTAATTTTTAATATTCTCACTAAAATTGTCACTATTTTTAAATCTCAAACATTCAGTTACATCATCTATACATAATTATAAAAAGTTGTGCATAATTTAAAAAAGCTGTAGTTCTTGCGTATCAATCATTAAAAATAAATAAACAGAATTCAAAACCACCTACCCAACATAAGTAAATAAATATTAATAATTTGACTAACTAATAATTATTAGGTGTATGATTTGTGCGGAGCTAAATTTCCCTGTTTTACGATTGCGTTATTTCTGGGCATTTGAGTCAGAGGGTTAAAATAGAAATGATTACAACTTAGATTAGGATTGCCACCTCGACACGAACCAAAGTCAGGAGTCAAGAGCTAGGGTTGCCACCTCGACACGAACCAAAGTCAGGAGTCACGAGCTGGGGTTGCCACCTCGACACGAACCAAAGTCAGAAGTCAAGAGCTAGGGTTGCCACCTCGACACGAACCAAAGTCAGGAGTCAACGGCTAGGGTTGCCACCTCGACACGAACCAAAGTCAGGAATCAAGAGCTGGGGTTGCCACTTCGGCACAAAACAAAGTCAAGAAAGCTAAACTACAAAACACTACATTTTCTTGATTTCAGAAGCCTTGAAAGCCTAAAACTTCCAAAAGTGCAAGGAACGTACATCAGCTTTTGAAGTTCCTTCCCAGTCCAAATGCATTTCTTACCTTTTTTTTAGATTTCTGGAGACAGTTTATGTTGTGTGAATTAAAGTTAAACAGGAAGAATGTTTGCACTGGAGCGCTTGCCCCTGTAGCAAAAGTTGACGAAAACGTAGATGGCGTTATATGATCTAGCCGTGTGGCCGTTTAAACTTAATTTAATAAGTTTACTGTTTTACTTAAGAGAGATTCTGCTGTTTTTAGTTTAACTCTTAACTTTTCAATGGCATGCAACATGTATTTATGTATTTCCGTTTTTCCCCATTTAAATTTCGATGCAGTGGTCGAAATCAGGAGAATTCCGAATTTTTCAAAAGTCCGATAGAAGTATGGATGCATTTCAGGAGACTCCGAGCCAAATTAGGAATGGTGGCAAGCCTTAGATGAGTTTACGTGTAAAAGTAATACCAAAAGTGGTTCACACCACGACATTCAAAGTGGCAATGGCAATACAATACGAGGAAATAAAAACTGATTTAAATACACGTAAGCCTAAGGGATGTAAGGGAATCATCGCCTCCAAAGGTTCCCCTTATTTCCTCTTAGTGAAAAGAAACCGAAAAGAGTAGATAAAAGTGATATAACCATGAGAAAGAGCTTTTAATTTTAAGTAAAAAACACTCATTATAATATCTAGTTATTCCCAACTCCAATAGATTATAAATTACGGTGGCTTGCTAGGGACATAGCGAAATTAAAATTAAATTTATTACCTCGAAATTTCGACTTAGTAACAGGAAATTCCGACTTAGTATCTGGAAATTTTAATTTAGGAAGTCAAAATTTTGAGTTAATTTTTACTTTTCTTTCTTTCTTTATTTTTTATTTTGCTATGTCCCTAACAAACCACCGTAATAAATGAACATGAATCGATTCAAGTTGGTTTCTCAATGGGAATGGTGTAGCCTAAGAACTCATTTCTCCAAACACTTTGTTGATTTTTGATTTCTGGTAATAAGAAGTAAAAAAGGATTTAAAAAAACTGATTAAATTAAGAAATACTAGAACGATTAAAGTATTAATAAATACGTTTACATCTCATTGTGATAACTTTTAAGTATGAGGGTACCATTTGCTGACACAGTGTAAGCGAAGAAAGGGTATGCAGAGTGACAAACCCACAATGCAATGCGGTTAGTTAGGTATGAACCACGTGGTGTCCATCATAATTATAGCTTCCTTTCATCACAGCTGATCGAATTTTGGAATATTGTACCACACAGTTATGATTTGCAATACCAAGTGGATCTAAATAAAATTTTGAAATATGATTTTATAATTTATATCTTCCAATTGTTGATGTAGCCAGCGACACCAAGTTTTCATGAATGAATATCACACGATTGCTGCTGTAGTGCTGCACGTACACTGGTTCCACATTTTTGTCAACAAAGCCTATGACACACAAAGCGTCCAACGTGTAGCATCTGGCTTTTAGTGTCCAGTGTCCAGCATTCACTGCATTCACTGGTTAGTAAGTTAACAACGAATAGAAAAACAAAATGGACGATATTAAATCAAATTCATTTTTGCAATGCTTTTTTGAGTTATTTATTCGCACAATAATTTGCAGATCATCATTATCTGGTTGAGGAACAGACGCTGGATGCTCAACAAAGTAGGAAGAGCTTCCAGCGTGTGGCTTCCAACGACCCGCCAAAATCTTTGGTTTTGTCAAACATTGACAACAAACACATTGTTTCTCATTTCCATACGCTTTACGCCCACGGCAAATGCTGGACGCTTTGCTGTATCATAGGCATTACATACAAATCAAATACGTATATACCTCATATAATTATATCGTATTGTATTGTATATCACATATATATATATATATAAAATCTCAAAATCTACTTAAGAATTTCTGTATCGTAATTATTAGTGAATCTTCTGTGATTCAAATCTCTTCCAATAGTGGCGCTTTCACCGGAACTCTATTTCCAAGATGGCGGCTATTTTTCGACATTGCAATACAAACAACACGTGAAAACCATTCCCGCAATCTGAAAATATACCAAAGATTTGAACAAGTTGAAAATGTATTGAAGTTTCTTTCTTGTAGCTACTTCTCTTTGTACCTCTTCTTTCTACGTGATCAAGCCTTCTATGATGATAAACGTTGAATTAACGTTTTTGTTCATTCTATCTTTTCTTCCACCTTTCTTCCCCATTTACTTACTTCCCTTTTGATCTTTGTTTCTTCTTTTCTTCCCTTTTATTTCATTTCTGCCTTTTATTTCTTCTTTCTCTTCTTTTATCTTTGCCTATTTTCTAGCCATTTTTTCTTTTTCTTTTTTCCTCTCTTTTCTTACGTCCTTCCTTCTTTCTGTTCATCTTACTATCTTTCTTCCTCTTTTTTAAATTTTAATCATTCTTACGTAAAATTATTATTTTAAATTATACTTTTGATTTTTCCTCTCTCTCTCTCTCTCTCTCTCTCTCTCTCTCTCTCTCCCTCTCTCTCTCTCTCTCTCTCTCTGTCTGTCTGTCTCTCTCTCTCTCTCTCTCTCTCTCTCTCTCTCTCTCTCTCTGTCTGTCTGTCTGTCTGTCTGTCTGTCTGTCTGTCTCTCTCTCTCTCTCTCTCTCTCTCTCTCTCTCTCTCTCTCTCTCTCTCTCTCTCTCTCTCTCTCTCTCTCTCTCTCTCTCTCTCTCTCTCTCTCTCTCTCTCTCTCTCTCTCTCTCTCTCTCTCTCTCTCTCTCTCTCTCTCTCTCTCTCTCTCTCTCTCTCTCTCTCTCTCTCTCTCTCTCTCTCTCTCTCTCTCTCTCTCTCTCTCTCTCTCCCTCCTCTCTCTCTCTCTCTCTTCTTCCTTTCTCTCCTCTCTCTCTCTCTCTCTCTCTCTCTCTCTCTCTCTCTCTCTCTCTCTCTCTCTCTCTCTCCTTACGTCCTTCATTCTTTCTGTTTATCTTACTATCTTTCTTTCTCTTTTTTAATTTTAAATTATTCTTACGTAAAATTATTATTTTAAATTATACTTTTGATTATTTGCAGGTGATAATAAATTACGTTACATTACATCATGTTATAACCCTCACAAAACATAAATCTGGTCAATGAGTCTGGTGGACCATTCCCTTCACATTTTCTTATCCAAATAAGGACCTGTGTGTAAATCAAAGAACAAGTAAAGTTGGGTTAAGCAGAACCAGATAAAGCTGGTCCAAACGAAGCCAAACTAAGTCAAACCACATCAAGCCAAATCAAGTTAGGGGACGCTCTAGGTCAAATCAAGCCAATCCAAACAGTCAAACCTAGCCCAAACAATCCAAGCAAAATCAAACCATATCCAAGCAGGTCGAAGCCAATCCAAACCACGTCACGTCTCGCTAGGTCAAACCAAATAAGGTAATGCCAGGTCAAACCAAGCCTAACCAGATTATGCCACACCTTGCACAACCAAATCAGGTAAACCTAAGTCACACCAAGCAAAGCCAGATCAGGTCAGAAAGGCAAGTTATTTAAGTTAAGTAACATCACGTCAAGCCAAGTCTGTAGGGAAAACCAGTAAAGACTCAAGAGAAAACAGCCTTGAGCTACTCAGTACTAAGGAAGCCGAGTTAGGTTAAGTGAAACCAAGTTTGTCAAAGCAGGGATCAGATCAAGGGAAATCAAGTCTGGTTAGGGAAGCCAAGTTTATCGAGATTAGAAAAGCCAAGGCAAATTAGGGGAAACCTAGTTTGTTAAAGCAGGAAAGTCATTACAGGTTAGGGGAATTCAAGATTGTCAGGGCAGGTAACCCAGATCAGGTCAAATGAAGCTAAGTCAGGTCAGGGGAAGCTAGTCTCGTCTGAGGAATTCAAGTTTGTCACAGAAGATAACCCAGATCAAGTCAAATGAAAGCAAGTCATGTGAAGGGAATTCAAGTTTGTCAAGCAAGATAACCCAGATCAAGTCAAATGAAGGCAAGTCATGTGAAGGGAATTCAAGTTTGTCAAGCAGGATAACCCAGATCAAGTCAAATGAAGACAAGTCATGTGAAAGGAATTCAAGTTTGTCTGGCAAGATAACCCAGATCAAGTCAAATGAAGGCAAGTCATGTGAAGGGAATTCAAGTTTGTCAAGCAAGATAACCCAGATCAAGTCAAATGAAGGCAAGTCATGTGAAGGGAATTCAAGTTTGTCAAGCAAGATAACCCAGATCAAGTCAAATGAAGGCAAGTCATGTGAAGGGAATTCAAGTTTGTCAAGCAAGATAACCCAGATCAAGTGAAATGAAGGCAAGTCATGTGAAGGGAATTCAAGTTTGTCAAGCAAGATAACCCAGATCAAGTCAAATGAAGGCAAGTCATGTGAAGGGAATTCAAGTTTGTCAAGCAAGATAACCCAGATCAAGTGAAATGAAAGCAAGTCACGTGAAGGGAATTCAAGTTTGTCAAGCAAGATAACCCAGATCAAGTCAAATGAAGACAAGTCACGTGAAGGGAATTCAAGTTTGTCTGGCAAGATAACCCAGATCAAGTCAAATGAAGGCAAGTCATGTGAAGGGAATTCAAGTTTGTCAAGCAAGATAACCCAGATCAAGTGAAATGAAAGCAAGTCACGTGAAGGGAATTCAAGTTTGTCAAGCAAGATAACCCAGATCAAGTCAAATGAAGGCAAGTCATGTGAAGGGAATTCAAGTTTGTCAAAGAAGATAAGCCAGATCAAGTCAAATGAAGGCAAGTCACGTGAAGGGAATTCAACTTTGTCAAGCAAGATAACCCAGATCAAGTCAAATGAAGGCAAGTCATGTGAAGGGAATTCAAGTTTGTCTGGCAAGATAACCCAGATCAAGTCAAATGAAGGCAAGTCACGTGAAGGGAATTCAAGTTTGTCTGTCAAGATAACCCAGATCAAGTCAAATGAAGACAAGTCATGTGAAGGGGATTCAAGTTTTTCAAATTACCATAACTGCTGCAACGATGAACGCCATGACAACCAAGAGGGTGATCCATTCTTCATACATTTCATTGATATATTCAGAACATCCCTAATAAATCAAAACAAATCTATATTAGGAAATAATAACATTATTGCAAAATGACATGTGTCCACTTCTGATTATTGTGACCATTTTTGTTTCATCATAATCGTTATGAGACAAAATTGTTAAAACGTATGTGTCCACTTCTGATTATTGTGACCATTTTTGTTTCATCATAATCGTTATGAGACAAAATTGTTAAAACGTCAAATTCTACGTTCTTGCTGATGCAAAAGCAAATGGTGCAGGTAAACAAAATTTATCTCTCCTTGTGAAGTCATGAGGCAAAGAAATTTTAGAAGTGCAGTTAGTTTCACCACTGAAGTTAATGCCGAATTTTGGACGTTTATATTGAGTAAGGATGCTTATCTTGAGAGCGTATTTATTTTCTATCAAACTTTTGTTAATCGAATGTGATGAAGTATACGATATTTTTTACCGTAAATATGGATATAGAAATGTCTAAATATGCGCCAAACTTATACCTGCTAGCTTGGAGAAGTTTGTGCAAATCAAACTTTAACTGGTAATGACATCACGCGTATTATGAACCTACACGTGTAATTAAATTAGTAAATAGATTATTATTTTACTAATTATAAATTTATTACCTTGCTATAATAGGCAACAGCATCTTGATTTCTGCATTTAGCTTCGTCCACAATCTGAACAATAAAAAGAAGAGAACCCAATTATATCAGCTATACTGTAAGCACTATTGCTTTTTAATGTAAAAAATGTGAGTAGACGGATTTTTCTCGATGTCCTGTGTCTAACATAAAGTTATGCCATAACTTTTTCCTGTAGCTACATTACTGCTGAAATCAAAGTTGACTCTAATATGAAGTGATACAGTAACTTTTTCCTGTAACTACATCACTGCTGAAATCAAAGTTGACTCTAATATGAAGTGATACAGTTACTTTTTTCTTAAACTACATCACTGCTAAAATCAAAGTTGACTCTCATATGAAGTGATACAGTAACTTTTTCCTGTAACTACATCACTGCCGAAATCAAAATTGGCTCTAATATAGAGTGATACAGTAACTTTTTCCTGTAACTACATCACTGCTTAAATCAAAGTTGACTCTAATATGAAGTAATGCACTAACGTTTTCCTGTAACTACATCACTGCTTAAATCAAAGTTGACTCTAATATAGAGTGATACAGTAACTTTTCCCTGTAACTACATCACTGCTTAAATCAAAGTTGACTCTAATATGAAGTAATGCACTAACGGTTTCCTGTAACTACATCACTGCTTAAATCAAAGTTGACGCTAATATAGAGTGATACAGTAACTTTTCCCTGTAACTACATCACTGCTTAAATCAAAGTTGACTCTAACATGAAGTGATGCAGTAACTTTTCCCTGTAACTACATCACTGCTTAAATCAAACTTGGCTCTAATATAGAGTGATACAGTAACTTTTCCCTGTAACTACATCACTGCTTAAATCAAAGTTGACTCTAACATGAAGTGATGCAGTTACTTTTGCCTGTAACTACATCACTGCTTAAATCAAAGTTGACTCTAATATAGAGTGATACAGTAACTTTTTCCTGTAACTACATCACTGCTTAAATCAAAGTTGACTCTAATATGAAGTAATGCAGTAACTTTTTCCTGTAACTACATCACTGCCGAAATCAGTTGACTCTAATATGAAGTGATGTGGTAGCTTTTTCCTGTAACTACATCACTACTTAAATCAAAGTTGACTCTAATATGAAGTACTGCAGTAACTTTTTCCTGTAACTACATCACTGCCGAAATCAGTTGACTCTAATATGAAGTAATGCACTAACGTTTTCCTGTAACTACATCACTGCTTAAATCAAACTTGGCTCTAATATAGAGTGATACAGTAACTTTTCCCTGTAACTACATCACTGCTTAAATCAAAGTTGACTCTAACATGAAGTGATGCAGTAACTTTTCCCTGTAACTACATCACTGCTTAAATCAAAGTTGACTCTACTATGAAGTGATGCAGTAACTTTTTCCTGTAACTACATTACTGCTTAAATCAAAGTTGACTCTAATATGAAGTGATACAGTTACTTTTTTCTTAAACTACATCACTGCTAAAATCAAAGTTGACTCTAACATGAAGTGATGCAGTAACTTTTCCCTGTAACTACATCACTGCTTAAATCAAAGTTGACTCTCATATGAAGTGATGCAGTAACTTTTTCCTGTAACTACATCACTGTCGAAATCAAAGTTGGCTCTAATATACAGTAACTTTTTCCTGTAACTACATCGCTGCTTAAATCAAAGTTGACTCTAATATGAAGTAATGCACTAACGTTTTCCTGTAACTACATCACTGCTTAAATCAAAGTTGACTCTAATATGAAGTGATGCAGTAACTTTTTCCTGTAACTACATAACTGCTTAAATCAAAGTTGACTCTAATATGAAGTGATGCAGTAACTTTTTCCTGTAACTACATCACTGCTTAAATCAAAGATGACTCTAATATGAAGTAATGCAGTAACTTTTTCCTGTAACTACATCACTGCCGAAATCAGTTGACTCTAATATGAAGTGATGCAGTAGCTTTTTCCTGTAACTACATCACTGCTTAAATCAAAGTTGACTCTAATATGAAGTGATGCAGTAACTTTTTCCTGTAACTACATCACTGCTTAAATCAAAGTTGACTCTAACATGAAGTGATGCAGTAACTTTTCCCTGTAACTACATCACTGCTTAAATCAAAGTTGAATCTAATATGAAGATGTCCACTAATTTTGCTTTCTATAACTACATCACCACTGAGATCAATCTTAACTCTAATATGAAGTGATGCAGTAATTTTTTTAATTTTCAATAATAAACAATATTGACTTGACTTACGTTTCCTTCTTCATTCCGCACGCAACAAGATTTTGGAAATGGCCAGTTAGCTTCTAAATATTCGTTTTCTTTGTAATCATCAGACGAATTGTATCCACAACATTCATTCTAAATTATCCGAAAACAGTTATAAGAATCGCTAAGAACTAGACGCGGTATTAAATATCTTTACTGAGCTCTTTAAAATGGCGTATGCACAGCCAACAAGCAGCTAGCTAGACAGGCAGGTATATAGTTACACAACCATATGAATAGTTAGTCAAAAATATGAAAAATTGGCAGCCAGCAAAGCAAAGAGACAAACTGGTTGGACGGTCGGCTGGGTAGTGAATTTGGTTTGCTGCTGGACTGACTGATTTATGGATTGATTGGTTAGCTGCTCAGTAGGTTTGACTTTGGTTGGTTAGCTAGCTGGTTTTTTGGCTAGTTGGTTGATTTATTGGCTGCTTGTTCCGCTTGTTTGGTTGGTTGGTCGGTCGGTTGCTTTAGTTGGTTAGTTGTTTGTTTGGTTATTTGTTTAATTGGTTGGTTGACAGGTTGGCTAGATGATTTATTTGCTTAGGTAAGTAAGTAAAATTTTATTTCGAATTGAAATTAGGAACATGTAATACATCGTCACATAAAATCTACATAAAAAACTAATTTACATATAATTTACGTAGTAAAATATATAGGTTAGTGGAAGAAAAAAATTGGGTGATTGGTAGTGGCTTGCATTTGAATACGTAGTCAGCAGTGTTAGAAGTATATGAACAGACAAGTGATTAAGAATGGCTGCATGTGTGTGCGTCCATGTGTGAGTGTGCATGTGTGAGTGTGCATGGAGGCAGGTAGGTACTAGGTAACCAACCAACGAGCACAACAACAAACCAATCCACCAACACAACAACCAACTAATCCACCTACCAGACAGCAACCAAGCAAGTAAATAGCTAGCCTACCAACCAAATAACCAACCGTTAATCCAACCAACCAATCAACCAACCAAACCAATAAATCAAAGATTCACTACCCAACCGACAATCCAACCAATTAAGATGTAGAAAATTAATTTACTAGTCTCCTAGTTACGATAACAAAAATTGCTGCTGTAATTCTGGCAATAATAACGCAAAAACTCACCTCTATTTGTATGTTGTCCCATTCCTTAGTAAATGTTTCCATATCAGGGGCACCATAGTTTTTGTTCAGGGTTTCTGGTGTATTTTCCGCTAACGTATCACTAATCTGTAATACAGACAAGCAAAAGTGTCAACGTCTTGCAACTTACATAGATTAATCAAGATGAAGATGAGACGCTCGAATTAAGAATGTAACGAACACTGCAATTTAAATATGATAACTTTAGCGCAAACGGTTCAAGTTCATAGCGCAAGTTCTTACGACTATTGAAAATTTGTAGTTGCGAGACATCTTCCAAGCATAGCCGCAACAACTATAACGACGACGACGACACTACCACCATCACAACAACAACGATAGCAGCAACAGCAAACAAAAACACCAGCAACATCAACCACAACAACACGGGCAATAACAACAACAACAACATCAACAAGATCAACAACTACGACAATGACGACAACAACAATAACAACGACAACCACGACTATGACGACAACAACAACAATGATGACAGCAACAACAATAACAACAAGATCAACAACAATGACAATGGCAACAACAGCAACGACAATGACAACAACACCAGTAGCCACAACAACAATGGCAACAACAACAGCAGCAACAACAACAACGACAATGACAACAACAGCAACAGCAATGACAACGACAATGACAAAAACAACACCAGCAGCAACAACAACAATGACAACAACAACAGCAATAACAACGACAATGACAGCAACAACAACAACAAGATCAACAACAATAACAATAGCAACAACAGCAACAGCAATGACAATCACAACAACAAAAACAACAAAAACAGCAGCAGCAACAACAATGACAACAACAGTAACAGCAATGACAACAACAACAACAATAATAAAAACAACAACAACAATGACAACAACAACAGCAACAATAACAACAAACAAATAACAACAACAACAGAAGCAGCAGCAGCAACAACAACAACAGCAACAATAACAACAACAACGACAATGCCAAGACAATGGTTACAGTAAAGACTAAAATCTAAGCAAAAGCAAGAACAACAATATGTAACAAATGTGTAAACTTACGTCATTCTGATAAACAATGACGAGAACTCCCACTGTTATCAGAAGGATGCAAAGTATCGCCATGCATGTGAAATACTGTAATAAAAAGATACACATGTAGAGTGTGTGATGCAATAAAAATTACAAGAATTGTTCTATATTATTATTAATTAGGACATCAGTAACTTAACAATCCGAGTGTACAAAGGTTTTCCTTAAGTTCAGCTGTTTTATCAAGCTAAGCATTAATGTTTTTCTACCAAGCCCAGTATGTGCCAAGCTCAGCATAAATCTTTTGAGCTATGCAAGTTGAAGTGCCAAGCTCAGCATGAACTTTCTAGTTATGCAAGTTGAAGTGCCAAACTGAGAATGAACTTTTTAGCTATGCAAGCTGAAGTGCCAAGCTCAGCATAAATCTTTTCAGCTATGCAAGTTGAAGTGCCAAGCTCGGCATATAAACTTTTCAGCTATGCAAGTTGAAGTGCCAAGCTCAGCATAAATCTTTTCCGCTATGCAAGTTGAAGTGCCAAGCTCAGCATAAACTTTTCAGCTATGCAAGTTGAAGTGCCAAGCTCAGCATAAATCTTTTCCGCTATGCAAGTTGAAGTGCCAAGCTCAGCATAAATCTTTTTAGCTATGCAAGTTGAAGTGCCAAGCTCAGCATGAACTTTCTAGTTATGCAAGTTGAAGTGCCAAACTGAGAATGAACTTTTTAGCTATGCAAGCTGAAGTGCCAAGCTCAGCATAAATCTTTTCAGCTATGCAAGTTGAAGTGCCAAGCTCAGCATAAATCTTTTCCGCTATGCAAGTTGAAGTGCCAAGCTCAGCATAAACTTTTCAGCTATGCAAGTTGAAGTGCCAAGCTCAGCATAAATCTTTTCCGCTATGCAAGTTGAAGTGCCAAGCTGAGCATAAACCATTCAGCTATGTAAGTTGAAGTGCCAAGCTCTGGGTAAACTTTCTAGTTATGCAAGTTGAAGTGCCAAGCTTTGCGTGAACTTTCTAGTTATGTAAGTTAAAGTGCCAAGCCCTGGGTGAACTTTCTACTTAGGCAAGTTGAAGTGCCAAGCTTTGCGCGAACTTTCTAGTTATGCAAGTTGAAGTGCCAAGCTCTGGGTGAACCTTCTAGTTAGGCAAGTTGAAGCGCCAAGCTCAGCATAAACTTTTCAGCTATGCAAGTTGAAGTGCCAAGCTCAGCATAAATCTTTTCAGCTATGCAAGTTGAAGTGCCAAGCTCAGCATAAACCTTCTCAGCTATGCACGTTGAAGTGCCAAGGTGACCATGAACTATTTAGCTATGCAAGTTGAGATACCAAGCTTTGCGTAAACTTTTTAGCTATGCAAGTTAAAGTGCCAAGTTTTTTGCTGTGTAAGGACTCCAACTAAACCAGCACCAAATTTCTAGCTGTGTAAGTTGCCTTACCTTAACTCAACGTTTAAGCTGTGTACATTCAAACATTCCTACATTCATATATCACCTACCGTTCCCAGCATGCATTTATTTTCTTTCCAGGCTCCACAACATCCGAAAAATCCCACAACAAAAATGAGACATCCAGTAGCTATTACCAAAGCTGCACCAGCCCTGCATGAAAATAAATAATTATTCATGAGAACATTACTTTTTATGATGATGATGACGATGATGGTGACAGTGGTGGTACTGGTGGCGGTCGTTGTGGTGGTAGTGTTAGTGTTGGAGTTGGTGTTGATGGTTGTGATGGTTTTGTATGGTGCTGGTGGTAATGACGGTGATAATGATGATGATGAAAATGATGACGATAATGGTGGTGGTGGTGGTGGTGCTGGTTGTGGTGCTGGTATTGGTATTGGTGGTTGTGGAGGTTTTGTGTCGAACTGCTGGTGTTGGTGTTGGTGGTGGTGTTGGTGGTGGTGGAGGTGGTGGCGGTGATGGTAGTGGTGGTGTTGCTATTGGTAGTTGTTGAGGTTTTGTGTGGAGCTGCTGCTGGTGGTGGTAGTGGTGATGGGGACGAGGACGAGGAAGATAATGATTAAAATGATTAAAACGAGGAAGATGAAGTTGAGAGGCTTACCTTGACGAAAGTACCAGTGACTTGAGAATGATGACAACAACAAACGTCAGGCACAACGATGATCACAAGAGTAATTTGTTCACTATCTTTCTGTTTAGTTCCTTCGTTGTTTTTTTTCACATAAAATATATATATATATATATATATATATATATATTATACAGGGTGCCTCATAAGTCACCATACACTTTACATCTTCTGCATTCTTAAAGCAAAACCGGATGATACCATACATATATATATATATATATATATACCGGATGATATATATATATATATATATATATATATATATATATATATATATATATATCATCCGGTATCATCCGGTTTTGCTTTAAAAATGCAGAAGATGTAAAGTGTATGGTGACTTATGAGGCACCCTGTATAATTGTAAATGCAGTTTATGCTTTGCACTTACGTTAACAGAGCATCCGAGTCGTCAATCGCTATGTCTCCTACACTGCCTCCAGCCAGCACAATAGAACCACATACTATCAGAGCTACACCACAACCCTAAAAAATATTTTTGAAAAATTGATTAAAGTAGAGTCGTATACCAAAGAGTGGTGGAAAGAAACTTGAAAGGAACAAGGTTATTCTTTGCATTAATTATTGTAAATCACCGTCTTATATCTGATTCTGTTGTGGAGTTAAATAAAATGAATTAAACTGAATTGAATTGAACTGCATTTAAAAAAAGAATGCTGTGCTTTATTTAAATAAAATGAATTAAACTGAATTGAATTGAACTGCATTTAAAAAAAGAATGCTGTGCTTTATAGTCTTGACTTAATGCAATACAGATCTTAATTTTTATTTCAAAAATTTTCAATGTGTGAAAGCTAAATGTAATTCCCAAAAAATTTTATTTATTGCTTCGATATGCATCTTACAGCAGTACAATGGCAACACCAACTTACCTGTAATAATTAATAATTATCATAGTTTTAAACTTAAAAATTGGCTCGATTTTAATGATTTTAATTTTAATTTTAACGTTAAACCACTTGTAAAAATGTTTTTAACTTTGTGTACTTCCTGAAAAGGCAAATGCGTTCAGTGCTGCATTGCTACTGGTGCAAAATGTGCTTAAATTTCTTTAAAATTCTCAATTTGGCGTTCCAATTAATTATTTTAAGTATATTACTCATTATAGAGTTAAAGCCAGGGCTCATTAACAACAACATCAACAGCAGCAGCAACAATACACACAATAATAACAATTTAACTCTGGAATTAAACGATTTTATTAATAAATTCAAGAAAAACAAAATTTCTTAATATTAATATTCAAAGTTTAACAAAAAAAAACACTGGCTGCTCGAAGATACTGTACACGCATCCGAAATCCTAGTAATTGGTATCACCGAAACTTGGTTGAACAAAAAAATATCAAGCAAATCTTTACAATTACCTAAGCACATATTAATGCGAAAAGACAGATGCAATTCGAAAAAAGGAGGAGGGGTAGCAATTTACATCCCAGCACATTTCAAATCAACTGAAGCAAAAGGCATAAGAACTAATAAAATCGAAACTTTATGATGCAATATAAAAGATTACCTAGTTGGAATTATTTACCGGTCCCCAAAATCAAAAATATAAAACCACCCAAAAACATTTTTCGGTCGAACTTGAACGAGCTGTTTTCGAAAACAAGCGTATCCTTATAATGGGAGATTTTAACATTTACATTAATAATACTAAAAGTCCTGAATATTGAACTATTAAATAAATTCTAAATGTAATAAATGACAAACCGACAAGAATATCTAAAACTTGATCTACATTAATTGACCACTTCATCTCAAATGACAATGCAAAATTTGTGTTCCACGACAGCTGCCCTTGTGGCAGCGGCGGATTATGATTTTATGGGCCTTAGGCTTGAGCTTGGAATGGGCCTTTTAAATGTTGCTACACTGCTGAGCTGACGTGTTTTTGTGGAGCTCTCGTCGTTTGTAAAGGATGACAAATTAAACAATTTATCACTGATTCGGAAACTGAAATTTTGAACTTAAACTTAAACTGTGTAAACGTGAATTGTGTAAACTTAAATTGTGTAAACTTGATTTGTGTAAACCCGATTTGAAATATAGTGACTTTTGAAAAAAAAACTTTTTTCTATATATTATTTTGGCGGGCCCCTTGCTCTTTTGTCAATTTATTTTTTTACAACAAAAAAAATTTTTTCGTTTTATTTTGCCGGGCCCCTTTTGATCCCGGGCCTTAGGTTTCAGCCTATTCAGCCTATAGGGCTATCCGCTACAGCCTTGTGGTTATTCTGATCATAATTTTGTTATTATAGCGGATCAAAAATCCCCCTCATCAAATTTTAACTCAAATCCATCATACAAACTCATAAGAGACTACAGACAATTCAATAAGACATATTTTCTTACCAATTTAGCCAAAATGAGTTGGAAAGAAATCTATTACACTACTAACATTGATGCCCAAGTTGAAACAAATAATATTGAATACTGTCTTAATTTGCACGCCTCCTATAAAAACTTTTGCTCAACCCGAACGTAAGCGAAATACTAAAAGTCCATGGACTACTCAAGAACTGGATTCACTAAGATCAACGAAACAATACTTAAATGAATTGTGGACAACTACTAAATCTAAACATAATTATAATAATTACAAAAAAAAACGAGAAACTCATTTAATAATCTAAACAAATCTTTAAAAAACAAATATATACAGCAACAGTGTAAGAGTGCAACCTCTTCTAAAGATAAATGGGAAATAATTAATAATGTCATTAAAAGATATAAAAACAAGCAAACCCATATCACGGAACTTATAATTGACAAGAAAGTAAAAAAGAAAACTAAAGGTATTGCAAATGCTCTTAATGCTAATTTGTAAAATAGCCAAATACATAACTAAGTGATTTAAAAATCTGTACAACATACAATAATATTACAAAGTGCAAAAGTAATTATTGATTAGTGGTGAAAGGATGGCGAAAGAACTATGAGTTATCGAGCTCAGCACCCTCTCAGAATTGTTACTAATATAATTAATTAATGCAAAAGTTTAATTATTGTCTCGTCAGACAATATTAAATTGACAATACACAGTAGCACAATCATTGACGAAAGCATTCGTATATTAAATTAAAAAAAGCCGTGATATCTAAAAATAACATATTTATATAGGGATGGCTGCTCGATGACTGATGTAATTTACTGATTATAATTTCAAACCTTTTGTAACCTATTGAGAGACATATAAAAAATTTGAATTGAAGTTAATTGAATTGAATCTAACAAAACTCACCCAAAGGCAAAAGTTGAAGATGAATAAAAGCATCTTGGAAAATTTTGCTCCACAACCCACAGCCATCTTGATTAAGTCGGTTTCTTAGGAAAATTCTAAAAAACAACGTTGCAGAAAGAAAAATTGAATTCTTGAGAATTTGAGAAACATAACGACAGATCTACTTTGTTGTGTATAACGCAGCAATGTGCAAACGTGAGGTAGAATATATTACATTAAAATTTTATTTTTACACGTATTTTTACAATTTTACATACATTTATAAAGAATAACTTTTGTTACTGCGTCTTTCAAGTCACTAATATATGGGACTTTAGTTGTCGTTCCGCGTTGAAACTCTTGTTTAGTTTAACAATTATTTTGTCAAAAGTTAAAATAACGCCTGCTTTCTCTGTCTTGCCAATAGGTGGCGCAACGCATCGGACTAAAATTGACTTGGCTTGAAGTTAAATGAATTAACAATAGTTTTTAAGATGAAATGGTACAGCACGCGTGTAATAAGCCATGGGCCAATCAAGGGCGTAATCATGGTCGTTTAAAAATCTGATTGTCTAAAATGATTGTTGAACTAACAGAAGATAGCTTGTCTATATTGAGCCTTTGTCTTAAGGTTTCTAAAAGTCAACAAAGACGTTGTACATGCTTTCATAAACGTTTGAGTATTGAACCTTTACATATTTTAAGAGTTTTTGTGGTCAGTTAAAAAGCCTTAAGATCATTGCCATATTAAACAAAAGTCCATTAGTCTCAGGAAGAAAATTCCTGCCTTGTCGAAAAACATAAATATCTTAATTATGGTTTCAGTGCAAGTACATAAAATACTGCCTTTTAAGCTTTGTAATATCTAACAGGGTACAGGGTACTAATATTTAACAGGGTACTAATATCTAACGGGGTACTAACATCTAACAGAGTACCTATTATTAATACAGGTACCTTATTAATACATATTATTTAACAGGGTACTAATATCTAACAGAGTACCTATTATTAATACAGGTACCTTATTAATACCTATTATTTAACAGGGTACTAATATCTAACAGGGTACTAATATCTAACAGGGTGCTATCTAATATGGCAGTAAGAAATTATGAAGTTTTGCTACATGAGAAGCGAAGCTATACTCACCAAAGAGTAGAAAAAACGAGATGTTCTCCTGCACAAAGTGATAACCTTGTGTATATATGTAGAGTCGACAGCTGACAGCTTTCTCTACCTGGTGCGGCGCGGCTCAGACTTTGGACTCTGTGCCTCCACCTATTACTCAGTCACCCACTCGAATTTTGCTGTGATTATTAATGAGATTGAGAAACCGAACATATATCATAGATACAGTACGGCGTGATAAGTTAATCAGAGTATGTGATAATAAATAATGCTGCAGGTTAAATATGAATACAGGTTAAACATGAATATTGAAGGCAAACATTAAGTCTAGTCATAAACTAAAATTAGACATAGGCGTACTGGAAAGTCAAATGACGACATTCTGTCGAAGGGGAAGACATTTCACCCTTATAGGTCACGATTTTTACAACCAATTTTGGTAACCGATGGGTAAAAAAATTACCCCCACCATAATTCGTAAATTACTTTTGATAAACCGACGTGTTTTATTAGTAAACAGCAACAGCATAATTTGTGGTTATGCTGACCACCATAGGATACATTATACCTCTGCTTAAAGACATGTGACTCACTAGTAATACGAAATTTAAATTCACTTAGTTACGTTCCCTTATCTATGCTAGAATAAGTGTAGACAACCGACATTGCTAGCGCGTGTGCAAAAATCATTGTTATTTTGAATTTATGGTCTACTACATTCTTCTTTTAGGTGGAGTAATTAATGTGTAGACATTAATAATGTATAATGTATCGACAAGCGAAGTAAAGTTTCGACAATTTTAAAAATCGACATATTGCATTTTCACTTTTATTTCGTGGTGAGACAATGCGCCTAAAATAAATAACTGAAAGTATTTTGTACACAAAACATATTTAGAAAAAGTCATAGAAAAGGTTTACTGGGATGCGTATGGTAAAAGGGTAAAATGCAGAAAACCGGTCTGAGGGTAATTTTTACCCCCCCCCCCGTGACCCTATAAGGTGATGGGCAGAATAGTTAAACGTTGAGATTTCATTGTGAAATGCATTTTCAATGTATTCAAGCTATTCAATAAAGGAAAATAAGCTCTTCAAAAAAAGCTGTCATCTCTTCATTTTTAAGGCTGAATTTTACAACTAATGTTGGCAAAATCTTCAGTTTCTGACCACGTCAGAAACATTGTCAACCAATTACCATTAATTTTGATCAAGATTTGTTTATCAGAATTAAAATTTATTGCTAGACATTGTGTTCAATAATTTTGTTAATAAAAATCTGATCTGTAGTTTTTCAGTATATCAGACATGAAATTTCACTGTTCTGAAACGGGTGCCATGTTGGTACTTGTTTCTATAATAAGCGTACTGTTCATTTAAGTTCATTGAAAATAAATTTTGCTGATACTGAATATAACTACCACTGTTTCATTTTGGCCCAGGCTGGGTTACGACATATCCCGGATTTTTGTTTTTCTTGGCATTTCTATGACTTCGTAATTACTTACAATGACTAAGTGTGCAGAGAGCTTTGTGTATTTTGTCTGGGTACTAATCTATGACGCACTCGCCAAGCGTTCAACTGTTTACAAGAGAAAGTACGTAGAATGCTACATTATCACGGGTCTTACTGTTAAACAATGTACTATTCATGCACATGATTAGATTCGTTTAGCTGTACAAATGCATGACAGCTTGTTTAACATGCATTTGTATTACACGTGCGATTATAACTAAGTATAACGAGTGCAATTACACTACCCCATGTTCAAGTCCGATAAAATGTATACATTTTAACACAATTAATACTGCAAAAGCATTGTGATAATCAAATAATAGATGAAAAACTTAATTAACGGCAAACGAGGCCAACTATTGATGACATCACAAACTAACAATTTTCAACAGCAAAAATATTCCACGAGCGTGTTGCATGTGTTTGTGAAAGTGAAAATAGAAGTACAGTGCTACTGTAAGATATTCAGTGTGTTGTACTAAAACTAGGGAAGTTTTAAGATAAAAATTTCAAAGTTCAACTTTACCGCTGAGTTCACACATGAGTTGTCGAACGTGTACAGTTCGTCACAAACTAACACATCTGAACTGAGAGGTACAGCACTTGGTTTTGTGCAACGCGTTTCCGAAATGCAGGCAGTAGTGTCCGTCTCATTAACGAATGGCGAAATGCATGTATCAGCAAAGAACTAGTGGCGCGAACATGAAATTATGTTTGTGTGGTAATAATTCTTACACGTAAGTCATTTTTGAAAAAATAGTACATTTCCTTTCAATTTTTAAAGAGTAGATTGTTTTGACCTTCAGTTTATGATTGGGTCCGGTTTTGCTTTAAACAATATGACATCAAACCTTTACGCCCTCTGATCTGTATTTTGTATTCATTTTTGCGCATAAAATCGTTAATTCTTGTGCTGGTAAGTGTTGTTGCTTTTTTATTGATAATACTTCAGTAACCGCCATACTATAGAACGATTTTTTTGCATACAACCAACATTCGTCACATTGCGCGCGACAGAAAGTATTTAAGTTTTGCGAAGTTTATATACGTATTTTTAAGGAAAATAGCTAACCAACAAATATTTCAACATTTTCGAACGTCATCCTAAATTTAAAATGGCGCCAACACAACCAATCACTTTTACCCACAAAATTGATTTTGGCACCTAAAGTCTTAACCCTTATAGGGTCACCAGGGGGCAAAAAATTACACCCAGATGTAATTTGCCCTTTTACCATACGCATCCTAGTAAACGTTTTCTATAACTTTTTCTAAATATGTTTTGTGCACAACATACTTTCAGTTATTTATTTTAGGCGCACCACGAAATAAAAGTGAAAATGCAATGTCGATTTTTTTAAATTGTTGAGGAGACTTTACTTCGCTTGTCTATACATTATACGGGCAATATATCTGATATGCCAGTTACTCAAATTACTCCGCCTAAAAGAAGTAGTAGACAGTAAATTCAAAATAACAATGAATTGCTAGCAATGTTGGTTGTCTACAGTTATTCCAGCGTAGATAAGGGAACGTAACTAAGTGAATTTAAATTTCGCATTACTAGTAAGTCACATGTCTTTAAGCAGAGGTATAATGTATCCTATGGTGGTCAGCATAACCACAAATTATGCTGTTGCTGTTTGCTAATGAAACACGGCGGTTTTCAAAAGTAATTTACGAATAATGGTGTGGTAATTTGTTACCCCCCCCCCCCCCGTTACCAAAATCGGTTGTAAAAAATCGTGACCCTATAAGGGCTAAACACGCATTGCCTAAAGACTCAACACCCACAAAGAAACAACTTTAAGCAAAAAAGGAACAAAAAACGGTACATTTACACACATTTTATTTGTAAATCATCAGCAATTATTAGCCAATAACACATGATTAGATTAATGTACAAAACGCATAGAGACAATTGATAAAAACAACTCTGTCTTAAAAACACAATCCTAAGTGTTAATGATTAATCTGCATCATCTGTTGGCAACTATCATAAAATCAATAATTCATACAATATACAGCCTACAAACAATAATTAGTAGCAACTATAGGACATTAGCAAAAGCAAAATATCTTAATTGTTTTGTCTTTATCCAAAACACAGATCTAGCAAAGCACACTGAATATTCTATTTTACTTGCAGCATGTCTAACCTACGGGTCTTCATTGGTGTTTCAGAACATAAAGCAAACCAGTAAAACCTGTAGAGCTAGTAATTTCTTTAATGTGTTAAAATGGTGCATAATTTAATTAAAAAATGTCGTTTAAATTAAATTTCGTCTTCTGTACAACGGACCGAACACAACACTCATTAACACTACTTACGCATACATTAAAAGATGAAAAAGTAGTAAAGATTACACATCTTTGCACATATAAGCCACGAGGTTTTTTCTGCATTGTTTCCAACTTGTCAAGCTATTGTTCACTGCTTCCATCTAGCGGGGAAGTTTCAAAACTCTCGACAAGTTATCATAAAAGCTAGCTTTAACAGCTAGCTAATCATTATCTTTTACCATAGACATTTTCGACAAACTGGACAACAACAGGTAACGTTTTAATTAGCTAGAGAAAATCAAGTGTACCTTTTACTGAATGAACACTCTCAAGTGGATATGAATTTATTTTACTCAGCTAATGTTCACTTGAAGCATACGATAGCAAAGTTTCACGTGAATAATTTGCTTTGTCAATTGAACTTCGTTTAATCCCATGAACAACTGATTAATCGAGTGAACATTCATGTGAACATTTATCAGTCAAGTACGTGAAATTTTCTATCACGCGCGGATGAACGTAGCTAGTGACATGAAAGTTGATTTAATTCAATGAACATTTAAATGAACATCAATTTAATCAGATGACACATTGCATTAACAAGAGCTTTTTATGGGGATGTTTGTTCAAACAAATAAACATTACTTTAAACAAGAAAATTTTCAAGTGAATGTTTCTTCAATCAAGCAAATATTCATCAGATAAACATTGCTTTGAACAAGAGCTTTCAAGTGAACATTTGTTCAATCAAATAAACATTAATCAGATGAACATTGCTTTAAACAAGAGCTTTCAGGTGAACCTTTGTTCAATCAACTGAACATTAAACAGATGACCATTACTTTGAACAAGACAGATTTTGAGTGAACGCTTGTTCAATCAAATGAACATTTATCAGATGAGCGTTACTTTGAACAAGAAAGCTCTCAATTGAATGTACGTTCAATCAAATGAACATTAATCAGATGAATGTTACTTTCAACAAGAAAGCTTTCAATTGAATGTTTGTTCAATCAAATGAACTTTAATCAGATGAACCTTACTCCGAACAAGAAAGCTTTCAATTGAATGTTTGTTCAACCAAATGAGCATTAATCAGATGAACATTTCTTTGAATAACAACAAGTGAATGTTCATTCAATCAAGTGAACATGCTCAGACTAATTAAAACAGTAACAAAACCCAACTCACATATGGTCAATACTAAACAGTGAATTTACACGCCCTACAATACATTATGTAATGCCGATACTGTGGCTTACAACATCATTAAGGCCCATTCACATTCAACTGTCAAAAGAAATTATGGTGTGTGTGTCTGTTAATTAATTTAACAACATTTTTCTTACAACCGTGTAAAGAAACATGCATACACAGAAATGATGCAACTCCAGAGTATTTCAAAGCCCAGTTTGCACGGGACCGTGATCCACAAGCCACAGTATCATCACTTTTTATGCATTTATACAATAAATATAGTTTAAAAGTTTAAACTAGCCTATACAAGTTTCTACCTAACACCATATATGAGTCTGCTATTTCAAGCTGTATTACTACATAATATATAAATAAGAAATAATAATTATGCATACTTTACAGGAGTATTCTTGCCTGGTACAAGTGTTTTCATTACGAAGAAAATGTACAAAACCAGATGCAACAAACCTTTTGAATGCAACCTGTGTAAAAAACTAGGGTTATCTATAAAAGAAATTGCTATAGGGCATTGAGTATATAACAATGAGATTCGTTTAGCAAGGAAAACATGATAGAAAATTTAGGTATGAACCAACAATGAGCAAGTTAAAGTAATATCATTATTAGACTAATAACCCGTGTGGGAGCAAGACTTACAGATGCAAAATGTGATTTCGTATGGAAGCTACGTGGGCGTAACGATTTCAATTATGAACTAAAAATAATTATAAGATGTACTTCCCAAAGCTTTTCTGGAAAAATGATTACGACTTTCGACGAGCTAAGAAAATTACCACATTCCGAAAGTAAATCTCTGCTCATGCAAGAAAACCCCATGACTTCAACAGGAAGAATTTTTTCTCATGCAGAACGCTGTTTGCGTAGCTGGGTTGAACTCTTAGCTTACGAGATAAACTCTTGATGAAACATGTGATATGCAGTGAAATAGTGGGTTAAACCACAGACAGCTGTAATTCAGCAATGATTTGAATTTGCGCCTATGACTTTCAGAGTACAAAGCTCGGTGGGGGGAGGATCCATGCACAGGGGGCGTCCGAACCGACATGGAAAAGGCAAACGGAATCAATGCTAGCAGACGATTGCAAAAACACAAATTTCCTGAGCACTTCCTGCTTGGAAAAACTCACGGCCACCCTGAAATTGCCACGCCTATAAAAAAACGACATACGTACCCCGTCCTCAATTAAAATGTGGGTCTAAATTGATTGATTGCAGAAAATGTTATGCTATCAGGCAGGGCAAGTTAGCAAACATAAAATTAGCTTGCAGTTCAAAGGCTGCGATGAACTAAGTCGGTTAAAAAATCTCTATGTATGCAGGTATCTGAGTAACATGATTTACTGTACCACCCTTTATGCATACAAAAAAATGAAGGCAAACTCAAAAATAGGACAAAAGGATAAAAAAGTGGTACCTGAAGTAGGTTTCAGAAAAATGTACGTCTAATCGTCTTTGCAAGATACAGTAACTTAAAATTTTAGTTAGTTAGCAACATGTATGCTACGAATGCTATTATTATTTTTCCAAACGTACTCACTGTTATCTAAACTTGTTTCAAACCACCTACCATTAAAATGGCTGCCTAACGGTCATCGCGGGAGTTTAAATTTACAAGTTTTATACAGTGTTACTGCCAAAGCAAGCTTTGCATGCAAAGAGGCAGTATGCATGTGTTAGAAAATTTCAAGATGAGTTTTTTAAGCTTTATGTAGGTGAAGGGTTTACTTTTATAGGCAAGAAAATGTATATTTTGCACAGTAAATTAAAATGAGATTGAGTCTAAGCAATCGTCCGGTCTTCCTTTAAAGAATGCAGCTCTAAGTAAGCATGTTACCTATTAAGATGTTTGAAGTTACAATGTTAACAGACTACACCTAGTCTTTATAGATGTCTCTATCACATTTTAGTGAAAGTCACGTTTTGTGCTAAATCACACATCACAAAGTGAAACGTCTTGCTCCCACAGGAAGAAATAATGTCAAAAAAATGCTCGACAATTTCCGGGAAAACCAGGTCCAAAATTTCTGGCAGGAGAATCTCTCAAAGAGCCAGTGATATTTCCGAAGCAGCATATAAAACTTTCTTACCGATAAATATTTTCATAAAACATCGACTTATATTATATGTTTTAGTTTTAGTTTTATATGACGAGTATTTTGATACGGTAATGCGGATAATTATATACTCTGTTTGATCTTAATAGATCTAACTATTCGAACCCGATTAATGTATCTAACAATTCTGTCTAAATGTACATGATCAAATATTAAAATCGTAACTATGGATATCAAGCTAAAACAGGATGAAAAGTTACACATAGGGTGAGTACACATGAAAGTATGGTAGCTTAAAATGTACGAAAATCTAACACTCATAATTATTCACAGCTGTATCTATACGATTTGATACCGACGTCTAAAAATATATCAGATGCAAAAAACTTTAATATAAAAATAACAATAATACAGGGAGGTTCGTTACATAAAAACGAGGGAGGAAAGAATGAAAACGAAGCACCAGCTCAAAAAGTGCCATCTAGTGGTGGAAAAAGATTTTGCCACGTGTTTTTAGATTTAGGTAAAATCAATAGTATAGGTGATTTTTTTTGTTAAAAGCCACTCTCGGCAGGACTTGAGCGAGTTTTCGTCAAATGAACTCGGAGAGGGAAAGGAGAAGAAAGAAAAAAGAAAGTAGACGAACATGAAATACTTTCAGCACCTTAAATCAGTTTATTGTACTCAATTATTCTGATACAGATCTGAGTAACAGGCGGTGAGACAGAACAAGAAAGCGAAAGAGAAAGAGGAAGAGGGAAAGAAGGAAAATGAGAAAGAAAGGGTAGGTACAGGGACTTATAAACTCAACCTTTCAAATCTAAACTTACTAGACCAGTTTTTAAATACAAAAATAATAGGAAAAGTGAACAAACTGTGAATTATCATCAAATCATGATAGGGATATAAAAAAATAAAAAGAGAACAGACAGGATGGTTGGGCTT
This sequence comes from Tubiluchus corallicola, assembly GCA_030141605.1. Taxonomy (NCBI): domain Eukaryota; kingdom Metazoa; phylum Priapulida; class Priapulimorpha; order Priapulimorphida; family Tubiluchidae; genus Tubiluchus; species Tubiluchus corallicola. The sequence goes on along the minus strand of JAQGDQ010000183.1, from coordinate 203,410 downwards.
GTGAAAATAAAAGACAAAAAAGAGGATGGCTAGGTTCCGGAACTACGTAACATTCCGGAACATGTTCAGGTTTCTTTGTCAGAAAATATTTTGATGACACACAATGACAGAAATTAAAGTTAAAGTGTGTTTGTGTTCTAATGCTTACATACAAAAAGCTACTGGTTCAAACCCAGCTTTAATCATTAAAGTCTCACATATTTTTTTCTTGGCTAAATTTCGTTCAAAAATTTAGGAAAAAAAGATGCAATTTTTGAAAATGCCAAAGATAGAATTATAATTATAATTACGTTGCCAAGTTTATATTAAAGTCATTAGTTGGTCGGTTTTTAATTACATACAGCTAATCAACTTATTTTCATCCTGATGTTATATAATGATTTGAGCTAAATTATTTTCCTCACAACAAAACTGATAATCTAACTCAAGCTCCATCTAGTGGTCAAAAAACTATATAAACTTCTGCAACAACAAAGCCATAAAAAACAATGAGATTCTCTTGTTTTGAGGGAGATGACAACCTAACAGTGGGTCAATATGGCGGCGAAAAACTACACGTCGTTGCCACGGCAACCAGCAGATGCTTCTAGACCTCCTCACCGATGTTGCGACACAAACAGATGGCAAAGATCATGCCGAACAACTAAAACAAAAAAAAATAAGTAGGACGTTGATATAGTTTTTGCAGCACAATGTAAATGACACAGTGGTCTAACAATTCAGCTCAAGGGAATGCTTAGTTCAAAAGAATTTAATCTTGTGTGTTGACAGGCACTGCAGTTAAAACATGCAGCAGTGAGCATTCTGTGTGCGTATGCCCAATATGAATGCCAGAAACGCAATCATCCTGGCGTTGAATTTATGGCCTCATTATCCAGCCCACATGCCACATATAGTTAGCCCGTCATTATAACTTGTTCAAAACCAAGAGTAGAGATTACCTAGGTCATGTTTGGATATGAGCGCAAACTTCCTCAAGGAGGTAAGCAGTCACAGTTAGTATGGCAAACAAAACCGCCCAGAACCAGAACCAGGACCTGGCAATTGCCACTCACTCGCTGATCAGGTTCAGTGTTGCATAACTTTTTCACCACGCACACACACTGAAGCCAACCAACAATTCACTCACCAAAAATGATTACCCCGATAACATTCTCATCAATTTAGCCGTGAAACCAGCAAAAGTATTGATTAACTGATTATAAAACCAATAAGGACTGGACGGTAACACTCACCTCAAGGCAACCGATGCCAAGGCCGAGGCCGATGATGATGATTACATGATCGTCAAACCACGTCATGATCTGCTCCTTACAGCCCTGCAATGTAACCATTACGGGTAATGACAAATACAAAATAAAGGCAGTGCTTAAGACGATGCACACTAAAATAGTTTACAAACTTTGAATCAGAATAAGCCAATCAAGTTAAGCAGCTAATGTCACATTAAGGTCACACAAACTACACAAAAGTAGCAATTGAATCATGTCAGACAATAAAGGTCGCATTAGGGTCACCAGAAGTTTGAGAAAAGTCACAAATAAATCAAATTAAGCAGCTAATGTCACACTAAGCTCACAAAAACTTCACATAAGTAGCAAGTGAATTACGCAGGCAGCCAAGGTCACATGAAAGTCATTACAGAATTCAAAAAAGTAGTAAAGGAATCACATCAGACAATAAAGGTCACATTAAGGTCACCAGAAGTTTTCGAAAAGTCACAAATAAAGCAAGTCGAGCAGCTAAGGTCACATTAAGGTCACTAAAAACTTTGGAAAAGTAGTAAGCACGGATGTTTCATGTCAGTTTACTGATAATTGCACTTTCTGTTCAGTTTTGGTTTTGTTGAAAATTATTCATTTTTGTAGCCGAAACTTTCGGTAATTTTCAGTAGTATTTTTCCAAGATTTTAGTAGCATTTATCCAGCTTATCTAGTTTTCCTCCTATCTACCTAAACTATGGCTAAATTAGTTCAAATGAAGAGTAAATATCGTTTATTTAAGTTCTTGCATCATTTGTAGCATATTTTTTACGGCAATGCAGCATTTCTTCACTGCTGACTACTGTGAAGCTTCAAAATGTGCAGGCAAAATCAACCGAAATATTAAAGCATAACCTGAATAAAATCAAGTTTCATAATTCATGAAATATAGGTAACAAAATATTTACAAAATATGATCTTACATAAAGCATTATGATCTTTAACCATAAACATTGTCCTACTTTTTTGCTTAGGATATTTTACCTAGCTACTTCATCAAGTTTATATCGGAACGAATAAAAGCAAACATGTACAAGCAAAGTATTTTATTTATTTCACAATTTTTTCAGTTTTGATAGTAGTCCGTCTTGCGAAAATGATTTCGGTCCAGTTTCGTTTCGTTTTGGTATCAGTTTCCTATGTTTCACAAGTTTCGGTTTCAGTTTGCAATTTCAGTTTTAGTGTCATCCCCGGCAGCAAATAAATCACATTAGGCAGTTAAGGTCACATTAGGGTCAGCAGCAGTTTCAGAAGAATGTCAATGACATGACATCATAGAGCAAAAGTCGAATTAAGGTCATCAGCAGTTTTAAAAAAGTTACAAATTAATCACGTCAGGCAGCTAAGGTCATACAAAGGTCATTAGAAGCTTCAGAAAAGTGACAAAGTGAGATCAACATCAGACTGCTAGTCACGTTAAGGTCACCACGGACATTTAATAAGTGGCAAATGTATCAAGTCAGGCAGGTAATGTCACACTAAGGTCACCAGGTCACGTCAAGGTCAAAGATCACAAAATCGTCAATTAAATCTTGTCAAACATCTAAGGTCACCTCAAGGTTACCTTGCTTTGGCAAATAAATCACTTCGGGCAAATTCTAATGAAAGCATAAATAACGATTTTATCTAACACTACTCCATGGCTAATATTGCACATTAAAGGAAAGAACAAGTCACTCCGGACATTGAGTTTATTTTACTGTTGTCACCAAAACTTAGAAAAATATAACAAAGAAATTTGCAAAAAATTGTTTGTTAGCACAAATGTAGACTACACAGCCCTTGAATAGAAATTTTCGGGCTTCGTGGTGGCCACCATTCACTTGAAAAGACAGGGAGACTTCAAGACTTTTTGTAAGCACATAGTGGCTTTCCGTAAGCGCTCGCTACTTAAACTAATTCAAACTTCTGCAACTTACCTAATGTTCACGCAAAAATATTGCAAAATTAGCTATCTAATTTTTTTGTGAAAGATTATTATACTTTTAGTGAAGATTGACAGTACGAATGACGTCATTGGAAAAAAAATGGACATTGAAAATCGGAGCGTCCAAGCAAGAAGTGATCGCGACTTTAAAGTGATTTTACTAATTACACGAGGCGCTTATTGCAGTTTCATTACTAAGTCCTTCTAACATTTTTCGTGAACATTGAAATAAGCCTACCTCCTAGAAGACTTGATCTTTCCTTTAAACGAATGCGCAGTAGGCATTATAATAAAACTTACTACATTTTTCTACAATTTTATCATACTTTTCTAAACAAAAATGAAATGTAAACACAAGACACACCTTCATGTTGTAATATTGGTCGTCCATTTGCTGACACTTGTCCACATCCTTTGGCTGAAGAACAAAAAAAAAAGATTGTCATTTAAAACCAAAACCAATTGTGACTTTGGTCAAATAGATTTCAATCAATTTATCAAAAATTAAGGCATTTATGAAAATCGCTGTATTATTGAAAGTAGTTGCATTAATTGAGTGGTGGTTGACAACACTGATGACAAAGGCAGCCAGGTGATTTGCAAACTTGTGTGTGAAACTGCGGAATGTGTGACACCTGGCTGGTCTAAACAAATAAACTTTTCGATTTTATTAGTCAACAATAATAAACCTTTCCACAGTTTCGTTGTGCACATGTGCAGTTGCTGTAGGTCAAAGACTTAAGAGCACCACAGCAATGCGTCTTAACTACAATCGTCATGTGACAGGTGGGTAAGGTAAAGCCATCTGCCACATTAGTTCAATGACTTCAGTGTCTTACGTGTACTTTACTCAATTATGCATTAGTCTGTGCGTAGAGTGATTTACTAGCAGGATCTTGCTTGGGAATAAGAAAAAATGAACTAGGTAAGCTTCTAGTTAGCTGTTAAAACTGTTACTATTACAATAGCTTGGGCTGAGAGGCATTTTCAAGTGCACACAAATGCGTTGTCTGCTACACTTAACCTTTGACATTTTAACAATCAATGGTAAGCACCCGCGAATGTTTTGCAAACTTTTGCCGCACACACGGTGACTGTCGGATAATTGCCGAAGTCGCAAATCCCACAAAAGCCAGGCTTAATCATAAATCCTTACCTTAATGTCCTCCACTGTAGAATCTTCCATCAGAACGCAACACGAATCGGGGATATCTTTGCCCAGTTCTCTTAGTAAACGCTTCACGTTACCTTTATCGTAATCGTCGGCTCCGTTGAAACCGCAGCACTTGGCCTGATAAGCAAAAAACGAAGTTGAATACGACTACGGATAGAAAAAAACTGCATGAAGGCAGAGACCAAATCTTCCTACAAGTTTTATGTTTTATGAACTTCAAAAGGACAAGAAGAGGGGAACCTGAAATATTATTAAAAAGCGATCTCACAAAGAATGTGCACATTGCTTGATTTTGTTCTGCAGTGAAGACACTAATAGTTAAGTTGTGCTAACTGCATGATGTTTCAAGCCTTTAATGATAAAGAATGCATGCAGTAAAGTGCTGAATTATTCGAACCTACAATTTTAGGTGCGAATCAAATTCGAAGTAGAAAACTCGTCTGAATCGAATTCGATTCACACGCTCGAACTCAAAAGTACGATGCTCGCCCTCAGTGAAAATCATGCGGCAAGCATAATGTCTTTGCAATCTTTTTCTAGTAACTAATTTACAAGTTTACAACTAATCGTAACACGAATGTAACGTAATATCTGGAAAGACTAGGGTTAAACTACTTGCCAGATTAAAAAATTACAAACACGGGACACCTAAAATTTCTCTCTATATTATTCTCTCTCTCTCTATTCTATACATATATATATATATATAGAGAGAGAGAGACTTATACATGCCTAAACACGCATGTATAAGTCTATATATATATATATATAAATATATATTATAGAAATATATTGGCCTGAGTGTGTAGGCATACATAAATCTATATACATATATATATAGAATAGAGAGAGAGAGAGAGAGACTTATACATGCCTAAACATGCATGTATAAGTCTATATACATACATATTTATATATATATATATATATATATATATATATATATATATATATATATATATATATATATATATATAGAGAGAGAGAGAGAGAGAGAGAGAGAGAGAGAGAGAGAGAGAGTATATATAGTATAGAAATACATTGGCCGGAGTTTGTAGGCATACATAAGTATATATATATATATATAGAATAAAGAGAGAGAGAGAGACTTATACATGCCTAAACGCGCATGTATAAGTCTATATATATATATATATATATATATATATATATATATATATATATATAGAGAGAGAGAGAGAGAGAGAGAGAGTATATGTAGTATAGAAATACATTGGCCTGAGGTTGTAGGCATACATAAGTCTATATATATATATATTATGTAAAAGTAGAAATAATGTTAAAAACATGAAGCAAGTTGAAAACAGGCAACAAACACATCAGTTTTCTCTAAATTTCCAGCATTACTAGTTTCCTCGTTACATTTGAGTTATTTTCATCAAGAGAAACTGAGAAAGGAAAGTCTAATTACTTATAAAGTTACAATAGGAACCGCAAGAAGGTAGTAAAAATACATAATTTCCCAGGAAACTCTATGAAAGACGTTACCTCTATTTGTAGCCAGTCCCAGGCTTTTGTGAGCGAAGTGTAGTCCGTCTCCAAGTATTGTTGCTCAATCATTTCCGGTACCTTCGAATCCACATTTTCTTTAATCTGTCGAAAAGAAAAGCAAATTTTTATTGGAATTTTAATCGGCAAAGCAATCAGACCTTTTCACATCAAACTGCTCTCTAAGCAGACCTCAACCAGGTTGACAAAAATGTACGATTTTGTAATCTCTCAAAGCAAAGGGGTCAATTCACTTCAGGTCAACTAAAAACGATGTTTAAAAACAATACACGTTACAGTAAACCATCCCGAATGGTTTAAGAAAGACGCAAGAGATGGCGCCACGATGTACCGATGCAATAAATCAGATCATTCTTCGTGAAACAACTCCAGTAAATTACTGGAGGTCTCTGAATTCCCGGGACTTAATATTGTTAGTTTTTAGAAAAACCGACAAGCTATGAAAATCACAGACTTTAAATCTGTATACGCAGTAACCAATACAAACAACAATCCATACTAAAAATAATCATTAAAAAACAGAGATCAGAACAATATATCAATTACCCTATCTTTGTATATAACTCCAAGAATGCCAGCCGCAATTTCTGCTCCGAGAATTAATATCAAGCAGATGAAATACTGCAAAAAAATAAATAGAAGAAAGCTTATATCTAAATACTTGAATGTTTGCAAATCATTCGTAACATAATAACTAACACTTTACAACTGACATAAAACAACTATTAATTTAATTAAGACAGTAAATTTCGATGTGGGTCATTCAAATTCTTCACTGTTAAGATGGTTTGTTAATCTCCAGATTTTTAAACTGCAAAAACACAAATTGTCAAAAGTGCAAGACGCACGATCTTGCTACACGATTTTTACTGGACACCAGATGTGCCCAAACAACATTGAAACAAATTTATCTGACAATGCGGACAATGACAATCAACCTTTTAAAGGAAAACAGGATGATTTTTCATATGCAACCCCACTTTTTCAGTACGGTAAAAAGCATACATTTTACACCATGTATACTGCAAAAGAATTTTTGATAATTAAGTAATAGATTAAAAACTTAATTAAGGACAGGCGAGCCTAACCATCGATGACATCACAAAAGAACATAATTTTCAGGAGCACAAATTTTCCAGGATCATGTTGCACGTGTTTATGAAAGAGAAAAGCTGATGTACAGTGCTAGTGTACAACACTCGGTGCGATATACAAGAACTCAGCAAATTTTAAGTTTGAAAATTTTAATTAACCGTTGTGCTCACTACATGAATTTTTGCACGTGTGCAGTACATTATAAACAAACACCGGCGAACTGAGAGGTACAGCACCTGTTTTTTGTGCGAAGCGTTTACGACATCCAGGCACTAGTGGCTTTCTAGCTAAGGAATGGCAAAATGCAGGTAACAGTGAACTTGTTGCACAAACTCTAAATTGCGTTTGCGTGATAATGTTATTTCACATAAATCAGTATTTAGTTTGTGCTACAGTTTAAGTTTGGGATCAGTTTTTCTTTAGAGGAAGACCGGACGATTGTTTAGACTCAATCGCATTTTCATTTACTGTCCAAAATGTACATTTTCTTGCCTATGAAAATTAACAATTGCTCTTTATATTTGAATAATCAGCTTAGAAAGTTAATTGATGGCAAAAGAACACAGCTACTGCTTACGTCAGAAACTAACCACAGTTTGTGCAATGGCTGGCATCTTCCCTTGCACATCAAGTACATTTAAGTTGGTGTTAACGTACTGTTTAAACACATGATGTCACGAAAAATGCGCTTTTTCCTCATATGACGTCAGAAACTAACACTGCAGTTCATGACGTGGTTATCACGGTACCGCCTTCTATCTGTCGGCCTCGCAAATGTGACAAAAGGCGTCACTGCCAATCTTAGTAGATTCACTGAGCCGCGCGTAGCTTTGAAAGTTCTAGCCTTGAAATTTGGGTATCCGATGTAATTATTATTTAATCTAAGCTTTGATTTAAAATAAGCTATTGTAGTTTTCAATATTTTAGAGCATTCTTTATCCTAAACTCGTGTTTACACAATCGCCCAGTTCTCCTCTAAAGATGCCGAACAGTTAGGCTGCCGGAAAAGCTGATTACGTAAAGATATTCGATATGTAGGTGTCAATACAATTTACTGTGCAGTTGTGACATTGCGTACAATCAACTAAACTATTTTACAAATCACGCGCAATGGAGCACAAAAGTCAATCGAACGAATAATGAAGAAAATTTATACTTAATCCTGACTTAACGTTACAACAGCTTAAATTTGCTTGCCATGACGGCTAGACAGACAGACAGACAGACAAGCACGCAGATAAGATGAACTTACCGAAACGAGCATGCACTTGCTTTCTTGAATAGCTCCGCAGCATCCGAGGAAACCGACTATAAACACGATGGCTCCCACTGCTATTAAAACGTACGACGCATACCTGTAATTGATAACACACCACAAATAATTCAAGAAGAAGTAGGGTACATAATGAATTTGACAAATTTAAGTGTTGAGCAACCAATAAGAATCCGTGACACATAGCTGATGCTGCATAAACGCAGAGTCTCTTCCTAGGCATGTATATACGTGAGTTTTGACAAATTCAAACCTTATACAGGTAGTTTACATAAGTTCCAGCTGACTGATTGTAACAAGACTTGGACACAAGTCAGACCTGTATGTTGAAGCAGTGCATCCAACATGTAAGATTTCTCGGGAAAATTTATCGAAATAGATAGCGAAATTAATCTGCCCAAAATGGAAGGAAATATGTTTACAATTAGTTTTGTATGATTAATTAATTAAGTTGTGATTGGGTCGTACAGTCGAACTATTGTAAATTGCACAGGTCATAAATTGACGACCATCTGTATTCTTTTAATTTCTTTACGGTCACTTCTGTAACAGAGGAATGCTGCTTACACTGTCTAGTACACTACTAACACTTTTCAAGTCAAAAATTATAAATAAAAAATGACAGCAGAGACAGCAAACTTTTCTAACAAACGATACATTAAAAAAAACACCAAAACGCTCAACCAAAAATAAAATGGCCACCGTATCTGCCACAAACACTGCACAATAAACGAACCAGCAACCACGCAAACCAATAATCAATCACGGTAATAATTGATTATTCATCAGCTTTCCTGTGGTGGTTAAAGTTTGCATTGGATCCACGATTCCCAGTTTGCACACGGAATTAGTAACGACCAGGCCACGAGGGCAGACAAACATACAGACAGACAAACATACAGACAGTTCCATCAAACAGTTTTATCCACCCGCATGACTGAATCCACATTCTACGAATTCGATAATAGCCCCTGTGATTATTGGCAGGAAAAACTTGCTCACGTTTACGCTGGCTTCCCAGGCCCTTGTGCACATATCTATACTGAAGCCAGTCAATTGAATATATCATATAGAGCTAGGAATGATGTAATTACTGGGTGCTTAATACAACAATTGAAGAGAACTGATGCTGGTCAGTAAAGCATAGACTGTATGATTTATGTAGTACAATGAAACCACTATTAGTGCACTTTTTTGTCAGTTTTTCTGGGCATGGTGCAAATCAGAATTCACTACTAGTCTTGTTCAAAATAAGGTATGTCATTAATAAAAATGTAAACTTGAACGTTTGCACAGACAGTCCAGAAAGTCATCCAAAATAACATGTTCAAAATCCCCTTAAATCCACTTTGGGAAAAAATGTTGTCTTTAAATTCAAGATGGCCACCAACGATGCTTTAAAGGAAGACAGGTTGATTTTTCATCTACTACCCTATTTTCAAGGCCAATAAAACATACATATTTTAACACAATTAATACTGCGAAAGCGCTTCTGATAATTAAATAATAGATTAAAAACTTTATTAACGGTGGGTGAGCTCAACTATTGATGACATCGCAAACTAACAATTTTAAACAGCAAAAATATTCTACGAGGGTGCTGCACGTGTTGGTGAAAGCGAAAATTGAAGTTCAGTGCTACTGTAAGATATCCAGTGAGTTGTACTAAAACTAGGGAAATTTTAAGATAAAAATTTCAAAGTTCAACTTTACTGCTGTACTAACACATGAGCTGTCAAACGTGTGTAGTTCGCCAGAAACTAGTACATCTCAACTGAGAGGTACAGCACCTGTTTTTGTGCAATGCATTTCCGAAACGCAGGCGCTAGTGCCCGTCTAACTAGTGAACAGCGAAATTCATGTAACAGCAAAGAACACGAAATTGTGTTTGTGTGGTAATAATTCTTTCACGTAAGTTATAAAAAAATAGTATGTTTTCTTTTAATATTTTAAAGAGTAGATTGTTTTGACCTACAGTTTAAGATAGGGTCCGGTTTTGCTTTAAAGTTAAAATAACTCAACTAGGTGACATTCAAGATGGTATAAGGTGGCATTCAAGATGGCATAAGGTGGGAATTCGTGACTTTCCTTCAGCTCAATGTGGCAATCTGTGACAAGCTGCTTAAACTAATTCAATTTTCTGCAATGCACCTAATGTAAAAATATCACAAAATTGGCTGTAGTATATAATTTTTAATATACTTTTGACGGAAATTGACAACGCGCTGCTTTTTTTTCAACTGATGAATGACGTCATTGGTGGATGAAATGACGTCCAAAATGGGAGCAACCAAGTCTGAAATGATCATGACTTTAGAGTGATTTTACTAGTTAGATGAAACGTTTATAGCACTTTTATTACTAAATCCTTCCAACATTTTTTGCGAAAATTTAAATAAGCCTAACTTCCCAGAAGGCCTGACCTTTCTTTCAATTTAAAAAAATTAAAATTTATAGCTTGTTTCATACTTTAGCATTTCATCGGTTTCGGGAATTTTCAATATTTCCAGGTAGTAGGCATTTTCCGGAGCCACCAGCATCCATATTCCAATAGCGAGTATTGCTGCTCCTGACAACTGAAAAATACATTAATTATATATTATGAAATAATTTTGTAAAACAAAGAATTATATACAGTGGTTTCGTTAAGAATTAGTAATTGTTCGTATTTTTTAATTTCATTTCGTTCATTATAAAATAATGATGATGATGAGGACGATGACGACGACGACGATGATGATGATGATGATAATAATAATAATAATAATAATAATAATCAGCATTATGGCTAAACAATTAAAATACAAGCACTTTTACCCTAAACACCACACGTCAGGCAGGGCAACTGCAGGTACCATTTTAAAGGTTTTGGCATGACCCGGCCGCTGTATCGAACTCACGACCTCTGAGACGAAAAGCGAATGCATTACCACTACAGCAAACAGTCTGATCAATGTAGATTTGTCAAGGTAGGTAAATTATGTCAAGCTAAAACATGTTGTGTTATTACGTACAGGGTGTCTCATAAGTCACTATACACTTTTTTTACATACAGGGTGTCTCATAAGTCACACACACTTTACATTTTCTATATCTTTTTAATAAAAGAAGCAAAGTGTTTGAGAATTAGAACAGAAGAAATAAAACTTTGCGCAATTCTTTTAGTCAAATTAGACAAAAATGTGAAAAAACCACTGCACCAGAAGGATTTCCTATTTTTGCTACTTTGTTCAGAGACCTCAAGAGATTTCGGCAACCAATCCGATGGCAAGTCGGACATCTTGCATAAAGAAAGTCTCTCACAGCGCATGAATGGTGAGAAAAGGCTGCATCTCGTTGAAAAACTACACTGTTAATAATGAGAAGATACTGTAGTCCATATGGTACTCAGAATTTCTACGGAACTTCAGTTGGTGATTGAAGGACCTCACAACAGACTGATTTTGCACATTAGTTCTAATGTTACCGTCGTCGCCATAGCAACCGAGTTCCAGTCAAAAAATAAACGAAAAGAATTACCAAAGGCTCCAGTTGATTCACATAAAAGTTTGCTGAGATTGGAGAAAAATTTAAAAAGAAAATTAGAAATTAAAGTACATAGTGACTTATGAGACACCCTGTATTTATTTCCATGCAGAATATCTGATTTGAACGTTTTTAAGCTGTAACATAAATGGCAATAAATATGAGTATGAATTAATACAAAGACAAAAACAAAACCCAGTACAGGTATTAACAAACATGAACTAAATGAATACACGTGTGAAGAAATTAGCAAATCAATGAACGAATCAATGAAGTGAATGAACAGAGAAATGCATGTATGATCGAATGAATAAATGAACGAATAATTAGATGAATAAAACAAAATGAAAACAAATTGAAACATATGTAAACAAGCTAAGACGTAGATAACCAATCAAATAAACAAACACAAAAAACAAAAAGAACAAATCACATTTACCTAGGTGACAAAAAATCTTCCCCCTACACTCAGACGTGTCAAAATGAAGCCAGCACCTTCACTTTAAGAATAATTACGCAATTGTCCTTGTCCATTGATTTATTTATACAACTCCAGGGCCTCCCAGCTGAAGCCAGAAATATCTACTGGGAAGCCAAGTTGTTTGCTAGTCATTTACATTATGACAACAGCAGGCGTCCACGTATTGATTCCACTACAGGCAGTGTGTGAATGCAAGGTCTAGGCTAAGACTGTGAATTAGAGGCTAAATGTTCTACTGCCTTAGTGATAGTAATGATAGTAAAGAAGTGCAAGGTCTAGGCTAGGACTGTGAATTAGAGGTTAAATGTTCTACTGCCTTAGTGATAGCAATGATAGTAAAGAAGTGCAAGGTCTAGGCTAGGACTGTGAATTAGAGGTTAAATGTTCTACTGCCTTAGTGATAGTAATGATAGTAAAGGAATGCAAGGTCTAGGCTAGGACTGTGAATTAGAGACTAAATGTTCTACTGCCTTAGTGATAGTAGTGACAGTAAAGAAGTGCAAGGTATAGGCTAGGACTGTGAATTAGAGGTTAAATGTTTTACTGCCTTAGTGATTGTAATGACAGTAAAGAAGTGCAAGGTCTAGGCTAGGACTGTGAATTAGAGACTAAATGTTCTACTGCCTTAGTGATAGTAGTGACAGTAAAGAAGTGCAAGGTATAGGCTAGGACTGTGAATTAGAGGCTAAATGTTCTACTGCCTTAGTGATAGTAATGATAGTAAAGGAATGCAAGGTCTAGGCTAAGACTGTGAATTAGAGGCTAAATGTTCTACTGCCTTAGTGATAGTAATGATAGTAAAGAAGTGCAAGGTCTAGGCTAGGACTGTGAATTAGAGACTAAATGTTCTACTGCCTTAGTGATAGTAGTGACAGTAAAGAAGTGCAAGGTATAGGCTAGGACTGTGAATTAGAGGTTAAATGTTTTACTGCCTTAGTGATTGTAATGACAGTAAAGAAGTGCAAGGTCTAGGCTAAGACTGTGAATTAGAGGCTAAATGTTCTACTGCCTTAGTGATAGTAATGATAGTAAAGAAGTGCAAGGTCTAGGCTAGGACTGTGAATTAGAGGTTAAATGTTCTACTGCCTTAGTGATAGCAATGATAGTAAAGAAGTGCAAGGTCTAGGCTAGGACTGTGAATTAGAGGTTAAATGTTCTACTGCCTTAGTGATAGTAATGATAGTAAAGAAGTGCAAGGTCTAGGCTAGGACTGTGAATTAGAGACTAAATGTTCTACTGCCTTAGTGATAGTAGTGACAGTAAAGAAGTGCAAGGTATAGGCTAGGACTGTGAATTAGAGGTTAAATGTTTTACTGCCTTAGTGATTGTAATGACAGTAAAGAAGTGCAAGGTCTAGGCTAGGACTGTGAATTAGAGGTTAAATGTTCTACTGCCTTAGTGATAGTAATGATAGTAAAGAAGTGCAAGGTCTAGGCTAGGACTGTGAATTAGAGGCTAAATGTTCTACTGCCTTAGTGATTGTAATGACAGTAAAGAAGTGCAAGGTCTAGGCTAGGACTGTGAATTAGAGGTTAAATGTTCTACTGCCTTAGTGATAGTAATGATAGTAAAGAAGTGCAAGGTCTAGGCTAGGACTGTGAATTAGAGGCTAAATGTTCTACTGCCTTAGTGATTGTAATGACAGTAAAGAAGTGCAAGGTCTAGGCTAGGACTGTGAATTAGAAGCTAAATGTTCCGTCTTAGTAATAGTAGAGAAAAATGTGAGGTCTAGGCTACTACTGTGAATTAGAGGCTAAATGTTCTACTGCTTTAGTAATAGAAGAGAAAAATGTGAGGTCTAGGATAGCACTGTGAATTAGAGGCTAAATGTTCTACTGTTACAGTAATAGAAGAAAAAAATGTGAGGTTTAGGATAGCACTGTAAATTAGAGGTTAAATGTTTTACAGCTTTAGTGATGCTAAGGAAATGTGAGGCCTAATGCGAAGTTAAGCAAATTATTAGATATTGATTTTACTATAGCCAGAAAAACACTACATTAAGTATTGTGAAACTGGGATGAAAGGGGATACACTGCTGTGCACAACATGTTGAACACGTGGGAAAAGAAGTAAATGAAATCAGGACAGGAAATAAAGAATTAAAACTTATTATTTTTTTAATTAGACACAGTAGCAAAAGCAGTAATTAATATAGAAAATGAGAAATTACCCAGAATATGAAATTGAAGATAATAAGCAAAATCTTCGCACACTTTGCACCACAACCGATCGCCATTTTGATTCAACCAAGATTCTGAAATAAAAAAAGAAAGTTTACTTAATTTTTTTCCAAACGAGAGGGTTAATTTGAAAAGGGTCAACAAACACAAGTTCTCCTAAAGTCAACAAAACACAGAAAGATAAACAAGAGTAACTCATTGGTAACAGCAATGGGGTTTTTGTGCCCAATAATGTTCTATACCTAACCACTGGTGTCAGCGAACAAATTTGGTCATCTTACTGACCGAAGAGAGTTTGACCCAATGACTAGTGAAAACCTGCTGGGTGCCTGTGAGGGGGATCTGTAATTGGCATTTTAAAATTGAATAATTTATGATTTCTTATGGAAACAGAAGTTTAAAAAATTGTCTTGAAATTTGCCATCACTTATATGCTGTCTTAATGGATATAGAACTTGTATTAACAGAAGGCATTTTAATGGTAAGTCGTTTGAAACAAGTTTAAAAAAGCATTGTGCAAAGTTTGAAAAAAATAATCGCAATATTTGCACGACACTCTTCGCTAACTAATTATTTTCTGCTTCCAAAAAATACACAAAAATCTTACTAAATGGATACACCTGTAGTACATAACTTGTAAGACTATTAAGCAAGCTAGCAAGTGTTTTTTCTTTTCTTTTTTCTCCTCATCTCCTAAGTAATTGTTGCTCTTTCTCATACTTACTTTTTCTCATAATTTTTTCTATATTACAGTTTTTTGATGCTTACTTTTTTCTTTCCATACTCTCAGTTTTTAACTTTACTCACTAACCTTGGTCAAATTCCCCTGTTAATAAGACCCCATTTGAAACTACTACTAAAATAATCCTAATTACTGAATAATTGTATTGTTTTGTTTAGATTTAGGTATCTAACTTTATTATTTTTTTATTTTCAGTTCTTTTTGGATAGTTTGTATCATTTATACTGTTTTTATTATTATTTTTTCGTATTTGTTTTTGTTATCTGCAGCATAACCGTTAATTTTTAATATACTAATCTATTTATAAGAAAGGGCAGGAGACAAGATGACCCTATGGTCTTTCCCTGCCCTACTCCATGATTATAATTACTTAATATTTAAAAAACTTTTGATGTTAAACTAATTGGAGAAAATAAATGTTCTATGTCTATGTCTATATGTCTAAGGAAAAGTATAAATGGTTTTAAATTGTCAGTAAGATCAATAATACGTTTTTGGTGAGACAGTGGTGCACACTGGGAAGGTGTACAGTGATATTTTACCAGTTGACTTGAACATTTTAAATTATTAAGCATTTTCTTTTCCAGTTACGTAAGTCTTTCAAACAGGTAAGCACAAGTAATGCAAGTTTGTATGGAAAGTTTTTAGGGAAGTATTCAAAATTTTCTAAGTTTCCTTCCCTGTTTAATAAAGTTTGATCACAAGGACACATTTAACACACTTGATATGACCAACAATGAAATTCACTAAAGAGAGGAAAAAGAAATCAATGCTTAACGAAGTAAAAGTTAATTTAATACCTAAACTGCTGCATTACCAGCTGTAACTGTACAGTATTCATTGTTTTAAAGTAGTCAAATTTTTACATGAATTATTACATGAATATAAATGAATTATAAATGATTTACTCAGAACTAAAACTGGTTGTTTTGGCCACATTAAACACCAAAATTCCAATTCTCCCTGAATTATAAATGGAGATATGTTATTTTTTTTCCCTAATTTAGCCCAAAAAGGAGTTCTTTTCGACGAAAAAGAGCTATAATAGACCCAAGTTTACTATAGTTAATTGCAATGGCTCCACCATGTTACAAATTCAGAAATTCCGTCAGCTAGAGTTTACAATTCCCCAGACACACTTCGTAAGAAATTACCTCGTGAAGCGGATTAGTGTTAAGGTTGGGTTAGCCGTTAGCGATAGGGTTAGGGTTAGTGTATTTAAATTGTGTGGCGAATTGTAAATTCCTTACATTCAAATTCATTTCAGACTAGATCTTGAGCATCCAAACTTCTTATGAATAAGTCAACCATTAATGCAGATAATGCAATGTGCTGCAATATGATTTGAACTAGCATCACGTTCCAATTTTAGCAAATTTAATAATGAAACCCGTAGCCCGTTATGACCTTGGTCAAGGTGACAATATGAAGCCAATGCGTCTATAGCAATAAAATATCTTTTCTAAAGGTCTATTCTTCATCTAAAATTCTCTTTCTATTTGCGGTTTGCAGTAGAAATGAAACATCTTCTAGGAAAGCAAAAATCAATTCAAGTTCTTTGCTTTAGGAAGCCATCAGCGAAGTAAAAACGACTCGGGCAAGTCATCAGGACATGATGGCTTCCCGTTATAAACATCCCGCGCGCGCAACAATCTAGGGACAGAAATATCCGAGTGGTCACTGCGTGCGATTAGTGACCGTAGTTAAGCAACGTTAAGCCTGTTAACGGACTAAAAAGGCTCCTAAAGGTCATCAAGACATGATGGCTTCTTTTTATAAACATTCAGCATGCTCAGCAACAATCTAAAAGCAATCAGAATAGCTGAATAGTCACGAGGTGTGCTTAGTGACCATAGTTAAGCAAAGCTAAGCCTGTTATTGAAGTAGCACGACTCGAGCAAGTCGCAAAAGTATGGTGGCTCCTATTATAAACATTCTGCACGCAATCTAGAGCGAAGAATAGCAGAGCGGTCATGGTGTGTGCTTAGTGACCGTAGTTAAGTAATACTATGCCTGACAGTGAAGCAAAATGACTCTGCCAAATCATCAGAAACATGGTTCGCTTTATAAATATTCGCAACTACACTCCACATGCTCAACAGTAACCTAAGGGGAGAAATAACTAAGTAGTCACGGCGTGTGCTTCATTACGTAAGTTAAGCAATCCTGAGGTTGGTCACTGTATAGGTGGGGGTGCCATTTTGCTCCACACTTGCTCCAGATTGGCATTTTGACTCCCCATACTGACTCTGGGTGTCGCCGCTTTTAAGAAAGACGTAATGAGCTGATCACACCCGATCATAGCTGACATATCTCTGCCGAATTAGTCTCTCATCGGACAGCATCATCCTCAATAATGAAGACTGTTGCAGTCCCACAACGTAAATCAGAGGAAGGAAATGTTAAAATATGTCCCAAAAAACTCTCCATGCAAATTTATATTACTTAGCACTTCGCTTACTTGCTTGAAAGACTTTTAACTATTAATTATTTAAAAATGTTTTCACCAATTGGTAAAATGACTCACCCTCCAGGGGGCACCACTCACTAGCCTATTTTTAATCTTGTTGACAAGATACAGTAATTTAAAATTTTACTTAGTTAGTGACGTATGCACTACAAATGCTCCAATTCTTTTTTTCAAACTTTACTCAGTGTTATGTAAACTTCTTTCAAATGAATTATCGTCAAAATCGTTGCGACTAAATGCCATCGCAGGAGCTTAAATTTACATGTTTCATACAGCGTTACTACCGACGCAAGCCCTGTAATATGTAAGTGGTATAATATTTCGAGATGAGTTTTTAGGCTTTTCTTGTGCTTTGATTGCAAAAAAATTCTTCGTGAAATGAACAGCATATATTCAGCGTCTTTCTACTGCATTGTTCTTTTGGAACACCCTGTATAGTTTAAGCATAATTAAGCAGCCTGGCAGCCACCAATAGAGTACAGCGTGGAAAGCATCCAGGCAACGGAAGCCATGGAACCCAGCAATGAAGTGCACAACTGTTTTACATGCACATCAGTTATATTTAGCCCAACTATTGATTCACCGACAAGAAGCTGATATAGGTAAACCAATCATTTCCTCAGCCTCCTCATCCGCGAGTTATCCTTTGCGTAACCACAGAAACATAAACGCAGATGAGCTGACGATGTAAGAATCGAGAATCTCGCATTGGCCGTTGTCCCCTCATTTGTGCATCAAAGAGCAACGTCACGGCCACCTCTTCGATAATGGATCCGCCACGGAAGAAGATTATGGGATGAGGAACAACTCATACATGTGCGATTTGCTGCGGTCGGATCTATATTTGAAGAGAAGCGATGCCTGGCTTAGCGCTATTTTGAAAACATGCAAAATTATTGCTATTCGTGAAAACCATTTACAGAAAGAATGTGACAAAGAACGACAGAGAAGCCGGGGGGCGTGAAACTCCTCTACACCCCTTCAAAAATGAGGTCCTCTTACAGAGAGAATATAAAGAGAATGCATGCATTTTAGTATTGATCTAAAGCTGGCTATTAATACAAACGCTGTGGTATCACTTTAATGCATGTAATTTGAACATGTCACGTAGAACTTGGATGTTTCGATACAAACATGTTGTCAACAGCTAACAGGATGGTTTTCATAACCTACACCATTTTGAAATAAGGTAAAAAGTACACATTTTAACACTTATACGTATACCTTAATAACGTATACCTTAATTAATGACTGGCCCGGTAAAGTTAGTGATGACGTCACAAACGAACATATTTTTCAACAGCACAAACGTGTTTCACATGTTGGCAAAAGCCAGAGTTAAAATACAGTGCTACTATACCACATTCAGCCTGGCATAAAAATTTCAAGTTGCCTGCTGTGCTCACGCGAGCTTACGAACGTGTGCGCGACGTCACAAATGAACACCACTGAAATGAGAGGTACAGCACCTGATTTTGTGCACACGTTTCCGAGATGCAGGCGCTAGTTCATACCCAACTAGCGAATGGCGCAACGCATGTGACAGCTTCCTTTTCAATATTTTACAAGGTGAGTTGTTTTAAGCTATAGTTTAAGATTCGGTCACGTATCCCTTTAAATGTTTGGACAACACGCTTGCAGCCGACAGCTGTAAAATTTACGAATATTAATGAGCAAGTCTAAATCCTGAACACTGAATTACAGTCATTAATCATCATTATTGGCTGTAATAAAATTAAGCAATAACATGTAATGTTTGAAACACAGCCTGACTTATCAAGCAGACAAGCAGATCGACTTGTAGACAAGCAGCTTAACATCCTGACAAACAGACAGATAAGCCAGCAGGCACACTGAACTGGGTCAGTAAATGCTTAATTTAGTGAATGGCTGATTGCTTCATTGCTTGCTAACTGACTAACTGACTGATTGACTAATTAACTGACTGACTGACGGTCAGCTAGGTCAGCTGATCGCCTAACGATCAGCTAGGACGTCACAACCTGAACGCATGAAAAATCAATATTCTACAGCAGCATGGTTTCATGGAATCCCTGTACTAAAATTGAACAGCCTCTGTTAATATTGCATTCCGTGTGGCTTAAATGATGTCTAGCTCACTTTCTGACTAACTGACTTACCGAATGACTGCCAAAACTGACACAAGGACAGACTGACACACGAAATAATCTACAGCCAACTCACGTTTGCTACACAAATTTTGCCTCCCTTGATGTGCTCTCAATATGCGACGGTTAAATCAATTATTAATGTGTGTTATAATGCTGTAAATCGCATTAGATCATAAAACTCATTGATTTCATGCGGTGCGGCAAGAGAAATGAACAACACGCTGCTCAAATTATGAAACTGCGCAAAACTCTTTCAAGTTTGAGGACAAAAGCACAGCAAACTTTGCATTAAAACTTTATAAGCATAACAACTTCTTAAAAATCTCCAGGGAATCTACCTGCAAGAAACACGTAAATCGATGACGAGTTTTTGATTTCAAAATGTAACTTACGCACTCCTCCCCCAAGCCGCCTTGCATCACGGCATGTACCTGTCCTTTCTGTTGTGTTCAGTTGTGACGTGGTGCACATGTTCGCAAGCTTACAAGAGAGCACAGCAGGCAAATTGAAATTTAAATTTTTTAACTTAAAATTGCTGAGTTTTGTGAATCAGGCTGAACGCTTGCAAGTACAACTTCAATAGGATTAGTGAATTTCAGCCTGAAAGCTACGAAGCACCTAAAATATTTTGTATTTCAACTAGGTTGCTAACTAGCTTTTCATTTTCATTCGATGTATTTCTAAAGGCAGCAATATCAACTACGCAAACATTTGTTACAGCAATCCCAAGATCTGTGCTCTACACCATTCACAGGCACGCTGCATTTTGGTTTTACTATTCTTCAGGTTACGGACGTTTTTATAAGAATTTGGCTTTGCGGAACACAGCAGGAAATGCTGGTGTTGACAGAGAAAACCTACAGATGTGTTAACACAGCGACACTAAAAACACTGAATAGTCCAACGTAAGCAAATGAAATCGATGGGGACAAAGGAGTTACTTGGAAATCAGTTTGTGATAAAAACTTCTCTGCCTGTGCAAAACGAGTCTAATACTGTTTTCGTTTTCGACAAACAACGGAGGCAACCATTTTGTGAAGTCTAGAGTTTTTAGCTGGTGGAGGGCAGGGGGCCGGGGCTTAGTGACAGCAATGTTCACCAACTAAAGAACTTTAACGTAGGTTTTTTGTTTTTGCACCCACTAATTTTATGAGCTATCGTAACTGAAAACAACATGCACAATGACCACTTTATATGTAGCACAATGCGTCTATATTCGTATGATAGACTAGTAAATTGTGATATTGTACCAGTACCACAAGGATCCACTCTAGGACTGTTGCGTTTTCTTATCTACCACTTTATATGTAGCGCAATGCTTCTATATTCGTATGATAGACTACTAAATTGTGATATTGTACCAGTACCACAAGGATCCACTCTAGGACCGTTGCGTTTTCTTATCTACCACTTTATATGTAGCACAATGCGTCTATATTCGTAGGATAGACTACTAAATTGTGATATTGTACCAGTACCACAAGGATCCACTCTAGGACCGTTGCTTTTTCTTATCTACCACTTTATATGTAGCACAATGCGTCTATATTCGTAGGATACACTACTAAATTGTGATATTGTACCAGTACCACAAGGATCCACTCTTGGACCGTTGCTTTTTCTTATCTACGTTAGCGATCTACCTTTCATTGCTGATTTCTATACGTCTCTTTGTGATAACAAATCTTTCTCAATAATCTTCTAATTTATTCACTTTTATGACAGTGAACTGATACAGAGCTAAAAAGACTGATAACTGGATGAAAGCGGCCAAACTGCTAGCTAACTATAAAGCAAAACAAAACAAAATTATATTAATGAGCAGAAAAATTTTCATTTTCTATAATATGATCTTAAAATGCACTGCAGTCTCAAAATCATACGCAGCACAGAAGTAACTGGGAATCGAGGCAGCCATTTTAAGCAGCGAGAGGGCTTCGACGCCTTATTTCAAATGTACAGCCAGGCGTCGACTTACGAACACATGCGGTTCAGAATGACCGACCGAATTTCTGCGCCCTTTTTTGTTGTTTGTTCGTCGTTGCAACTCTATTATCACTAATCCCTTGGCAGCGGGGAACAATTGACTTTATTGCATAACGTACGTTCGGCAGTGCTAATAGGGCAAATGACTGTCTATAGCCCCACAACCTTGCAGACCACAAATTTAAAATCTATTGCGTGCAAAGGCGTTTCCGCAGATTCAAAAGCTGCTTACGGCTTCACAGTTGTAAGAATTTGGCGCCAGCTGTGAGCTACGTTTCTTCAAGATGTGTTTATTTGCGTTCACAAGCGGTGCTGCCCATCAGAAAACCAGAAACTAGCCAAATATTCACAGATGCCCATCAGAAAACTAGAAACGAACCAGATTTCAGTACTGTCCATTCAAAAAATAGATACTACTGTAATTCTGCTTGTGCTCTACCCTAATCTAAAAATAATCTAATCTAATCTAATCTAGTTTAATTTAATCTGATCTACTAATTAATTCTAGTACAATTTAATCAATCCAAAGAATGTAGTACAATGAAATCGATCTAATAGAATTCAATTCAACCCATGAAATTACTGGAATTACATGTAATGCAAATTATGCGATTCAATCAAATCTAATATATCTAAGGATTACGTCGATAATAAAATACCGAAGATATGAAGTTAAATTCCATTGTGTTCATTCAGTAAAGAAATGATTAATTTTGTCATTCATAGAGGAACTATTCATATTTTCTGCAGCCACATTTGATCATAACCCGACACCTGTATCCATGGTAACGCAGCTTCTCCCAGGAATAGTCATTCCACACCATTTGACACAATCATAAACAGCTAACACGTGGAAATGAGATGAATTCAAGAAATATGCTTCATTAACCCTAGATACAGGAAACCATTATGATATGAAATAGATGAGTGTGTGAGGTCGAAAGAGAGAGTGACTGAGCGAGTCCGTATGTGTCAGGGAGAGAAGTGAAAGTGAACAGGAACGAGAGAAAGAGAGATGGAGACAGACGGAAAACGAGGGAGAGAGAAAGCGGAAGAGAAAAGTAACAAGCAAATAAGGAGGAAAGGAAAGTTGAGTTGAAAAAGAAGAGAAATAGAGTAATTAGCTACAATCTCCTCACACGTAGGTTAATGACCAGTAAGAAATAGAGGTAACACAGCTAAACTAACAATATGAAATAACCAGTTGGGCCAGTCTACAAAACGCTCAAACTTTTCGCTTTCTGTTTTCTGCAGTGTGGCGTCGGGTACGCGGGTATTGATCTGAGCAGAGACCGGTTTTAGAAAGATGAATCGAAGCTTAAATTCTTACGACCGCTGCACAGTGTTACCATGTGTTCAGCCACCATGTTGATCTCTGCTGCCATTCTGTTGCTTGTGCTGACTTTTCGCGTTGTAGCCGAGGATTTCTTCTCTTTTACAGAAAAAGATATTGCCGGTTTCGATGTGTCATTCGAAGAATACAGAGACAAGCTGACTCTGGTCGTGAATGTGGCCACAGAGTGCCAATTCACGGACAGCCATTATAAAGGCCTGATGCGACTACACCACATGTTTCACAAAGATATACAGGGTAACGACGTGTTTAACGTGATTGGTTTTCCTTGCAATCAATTTGGGAATCAGGAACCAGGGTCCAACGAACAGATTCTGAACTGGGCAGAAAGATACTACGGTGTTAATTTCCGACTTTTTTCCAAGGTGAATGTTATAGAACCTGACGTAGACCCGCTGTGGAACTATTTGACGCTGAAAAAGGTTCCAAACTGGAATTTCTGGAAGTATCTTGTCGGCCCGGATGGTGTAGTGATTGACGCTTGGGGACCAAATACATCTGTAGACGATATAGTGGAGCCTATACAACGCAGGCTAGAAGCCCTGCCTCCTCGACCAAAACCAGAAAAGAAACCTGCAACTGAAAAGTGTGAAGAGAAACAAGAAGCAAAAATAGAAGAAACTACTGCGAAAGAAGATAAACCAAAAAAGGAAGCAGAGGCAGGTCAGAAAGGAGACGACAGCGTGTCAAGTAAGGAGAAAAAAGAGGAACTATAGGCACAGCCGACTCTGGAAGAAGGAATCTCAAAAACAGAAACGTACAAACGAGGGTCAATGTTGAACAGCAGAAACTAAATTATAATGTGAACGAAAAGTGAAGAATTAAAAAAAGACAGCACACGTAAGAGAGAGCTACATCTATGTCCTTGAAAGCCAGGACAGCTCGTGTTTCTATTTGGCTTTACATAAATTTGTTTCGAAAAGTTACATGTACATAAAATTGGTTCTACAATCGTTTCCTACAAAACAAAACAATTTTTTGTTATATAACCTACTACATGACCTATGTTATAAAATCGATATTCTTTTTATATTTACAAAAAATAAATATTTTTTGCATATTTATAAGCACTTACAGTGAAATACTTTACATTAATGTGTTGTTAGGGCATATAGAAAAAAGCCCAAGAAGCGCTTGAGATACTAAACCAGCAGGTATTTTTGCAAGTTTTCACATAATTAATAATTCAGATTTTAATAAACTAAAAAATTCGTAGTTGTAGTTTTCCAGTTTGCACGGTCATTATCTTATCATGACGTTTCAGTAAATATGCTCCATTCTAATAGAACCAGTTTTGTCTGATCTAACTGCATCAGCTACACGGCCAGGGCAATGACATGTATGAGCTCTTCCTAATACTAATCCATTACGTGTATCTGCTTCCATGTTTTTTTACAGTCAAACACATTTTGAGTTTCATAAACAAAAAAATCTAGACCATTTAAAAGCAATTAAAAGTAAACGAATTAAGTGCTATTAAAAATAAGATTATACAAAGCTAACGATGGCATACCCTCATCAAAAATGATGTGCGCATACATCGCGTATTCTAAATTTAAAAAATCAAAGAACTGCTTTCAGAATTGGCGCTCTAGGCAACTGCCTAGCTTGCGTAGTGGTAGAACCGGTCAAATTATTCAATCATTCGTTGTACAGTATTATCTTTATAGTTTTATATAGATCATAACACCTTACTGTCAACTGCACCACGCCATTTAAAGAACTACAACCATTTTTTCATCCAATATCAGTGTTTACTTGTGTTTGATTTCTTTTAAATTCGCATAGAGTTCTGCTAATTTTTCTAACAACATTGCTGATTTCTCTTGAGATTCGTACTTTCTTATGAGAAGCTAGAGCTAAGAGGTTCGCTAAAGTCAAGTCGCTGTCTTCAGTAATAGCTTCTGTCTAAAAGCCTGCGCCGATTAATATTTAATTAATGCTGAGTGTCGTACTCTTGACTTAATTACAGCTTGCCTGGGAAAGCTGGCATTGTTAGAAGCCGAAGCGTGAAGGCGGCCATGCAAGATTACGTCATCGGCTTAAGTACGAAAACTCAATGCATCCAAAAGTGTATCTCACAAACACTGTTGCATGTAAAGCAGTAATTTAAATAGTTGAAGAAATTCTTACGCTGCAAAAACGATTTCGGTTTAACGAGAAATAAATGCACCTAGCGCCATTTATCGCAAATCTGTCATTTTAACAGCAAGCAATGTACAGCATAAATACATAGACATCGGCTGACATGAGTTTAATTAGTGGTAATATGAAACCTACTCATCACACATGTGTCGTACGACAGCTGCCTGCGCCCGTTACAATAACAGAGAGAAAGCGGGTTGTAATTTTAACCCTTTCGCATGACGGACTGTAATTAGCAGCAGCAGTGGAAAACCGACATGCCAATCAGCTCAAATCCGAGCGGAAGGCGGCAGCCGAGCCGGGATAGAACCGGATCCGGAAGAGTAATCTCGTACGAGCACAACTTGTGAGGAATATCGATTGTAAGATACCCAGTAGAATAATATGGGCTTGTAGATAAGAACTGATGCATGACAAAACGTCGCGGAATGCATACTGTAGGTGCATGATAAGTATAATATACTGAAAAATATCTTACGACCTGCTTCTTGGCCTTTTGGCCTTCTAAGAGGACAAGTTCACGTGTGCAGCCTTGCTTACGTAATTTTATAATCCCTGATCTCAAGAGGAATGGTCCACTCAAAACGCTACACGTCACGTGTAATCTGCCAAGGTCAAGGTCATCCATTTTAAAAGGTAGTACATTTCTACATGAAAACAAACACCATGACAATGGGGCGTGCCTTGGGTCAGAATATAGGTCAAAGGTTGTTTGAAGGTCATTATACTAAAAGCATGTGGAAAGGCAAAATTTTATGTGCTACAGTACATTAGTGAGATGGCTGATTTATTTACTTTCTTGACTAATAATTGATAAGCTGATCACTTAACCAAATAAAGATACACAGATAATATTATGACATGTCGCAGATTTATCTGAATTTATCGTTTTAAAGTGTAAAACTGTATCACATGTCATTGCCAGCATGCTGTCGGAAACTCATTTCCGAAGTAAGCAAATTAATATTTGTTCTGCACAAATAACTGTATGAAGTACTTAAAGAGAGTTCATAATTACTTCTGTGGTTTTATTGTGCACGTATGTATATAAGAAACCTGTCTTATCGTATCAAACCGTGTAATTGTTTAATGAGTAGGTCTGGTACAAATAGTCCAAGGGACTCGTTTGGAAGACCTGACGGCCGTAATAGTTGACGGAGAGCAGGTCTTTCCCTAACGTTCAGAGGCAAAGCTATCTCTAAACTTAATAAAGACACTGTAGGTGCCGGGATGCAAATTACCACGGTTAAATATTGAATTGTAATATGTTGTGACGTCAACTAACACTTATATATGTTTTGATTTACAGATTGTATGTTATGAAGTGATAATGTAAATAAGTACATCATGATGTTTTAACTCATTTGTTTATTGCTTTCATTCACAAATATATGCAGGTGACACGGCAATGGACATCAAACACAAATAATGTTCTCTTTTTTGGTGATGACAGGCATTCGCAAGTTTTCTTAGTACGTGTTATAATTCTTGAAAACTAAAGCCCGAAGAAAATTAAGCAATGTGCTTTTATTGAGTTATTTAGTAACCTCACGGGAAAAGTAAACAATGCGCTCAAGGTTCGCCCTTCACCTGAACTGTCACGAAGACACTACGTACAATATAAGTCAAACTTCTTGCTGCTCTGGTCACAGGTACCTTTATCAGGTTCAATTATATAACTTCTGCATATACGATAACTTCTACTATGTATATAATTTTTTTTACCCTAGTGTGTGTGTGCGTTTGCGTGCGTGCGTGCGTGCGTGCGTGTGTGTGTGTGTGTGTGTGTGTGTGTGTGTGTGTGTGTGTGTATGCATGCATGTGTATACGTGCGTATGTATATTTTTATTAATTAAAGATATTAATTAGCTAATTACTACATCTTTATATAATTAAATCTTTATTTCATATACTTTTATGTGATTTTTTAGTTATAGATGTTTAACATTAGCGTGACACAGTTTAAATGTTATTGTATGTGTGTATATATTTGTATATGGCTTTTAGCAGAAATAAACTGATCAGTCAACCGCGAAGAAGTATTTTCGACATTTTTTGATCTCGTCGTTGGACCTTTGCTATTTTGAGTTTGCAGGTCTTGCGTGTGTTTGGCCCTTGGCCAAGTTTAGTGACTTTAGCCCTTTTTATTCTGATTAAACCCCCTACCTTCGCATAGACTATTATCTGCGACGGGAAATAACTTATTTTATCTTTTTATGAATTGAATTCGTGCTTAAATAATGCCATTCATTTCACGAACCTGTCTGTACTTTCGTTCACGTTGTTAATAATAATTACGTTGTTTCAAGAGGCATGTAATTAACGTGATTAAGGGAAGGTCAAGTAGAGAGCATTGCAAATAGGAAGTGACTGCAGGAGTAATTAATTCCAAAATGGGCGTCACCGCTTGCTGTATGCATAGTTAATGCCTAAAACAACTTAGATCGAAATGACAGCCATTCCGGTCAACGTACAATATAGTAGTCTTATCATGTTGAAGCAGTTTAATGAAACGGTGTGTCTATACGGATTATTTTTACGCCTTTGTGGCAACATGTTAAAAATGCTACTAGAGCAGATACCGAGCTTAAAATTTTAAGGTACGACTTGCATTGCGCAGTTCGTCTTCACTGGGATGACAAATGTACTTTAGTATTTTAGTGTATCCATGGCTTCAATCACTTGCTCGAGTTTTTTTTGGTTTATCGTTGTGGAAATTAAAACAAGAAATGGTTGCTTGTGAAAAATTATGGAAAAGAAGCTGCAAAATGTTGCCAATGTCCCCGCAGAATGACAAATAAAAATCACGCAGTTACTGTTTTCAAATTTTATCTGTTTTCAAATAAAGATTTACCATAATATGTATTTATGTGTGTGTGTGTGTGTGTGTATGTGTGTGTGTGTGTGTGTGTGTGTGTGTGTGTGTGTGTGTGTGTGTGTGTGTGTGTGTATCTTTGTTTGTTTGTTTATGTTTGTTTGTATGTATGTATGTATGTATGTATGTATGTATGTATGTATGTATGTACGTACGTACGTATGTATGTATGTATGTAGGTAGGTAGGTAGGTAGGTAGGTAGGTAGGTATGTATGTATGTATGTATGTATATGTACGTTTGTATATTTTTATTAATTAAAGATATTAATTATTCAATTACTATATCTTTATATAATTAAATCTTTGTTTCATATATAAATATTTATACTATAATCTGCTATACTGTACTACAGACACACTCACTCGAAACATGGGTGTAAACGTTGTAATTGGAAAGCACTTAAAATGATTTCAATGATGCGCGAACAAATTACAATTAAACACCCCAGCGTGAACGTTCTATGGACGCCAGGGCTAAACAAGTTCTTATTTCTCTTCTGCTTGTTGCAAAATAAAAAAATAAACAGCCGCCGTTCTTAAACGCTCCAATAAATCTTTCAACTTCAATAATTGATTCAATTAAGTCTGATGATAAATAAGCAATTTAAATACCCACCCTAATGAGCCTACAGGCCTCCTTTGTGAATTTTCTGGTGGGAAAAACGAAAACTACAATCAGTCAGGGAAGTAGGACAAACATAGAGTACGTTTTGAAGAGGTCCGTTCATAAAAGAGAAATCTTTGTCTTTCTGGCCATGAGGGTCTCTCTACGCAGATCGAAATCATACGACATCTAAATATCCAGAACCAACGGTTACTAGTATAGCACTGCATCTTCTAATGTTACGTTGGAAATTTAAAGGAAGACAGGATAATTTTTCGTATACTACCGCCATTTTCAAGTCCGATTAAAAGTATACATTATAACACAATTGATACTGCACAAGCGTTTCTGATTATTAATTAATGGATTAAAAACTTAACTAACGACGTGCGAGCTCAACTGTTGATGACATCACAAACTAACTCAATTTTCAACAGCAAAAACATTCCGCGAACGTGTTGCACGTGTTTGCGAAAGCGAAAATTGAAGTACAGTGCTACTGTAAGATTTTGAATGTGTTGTACTAAAACTGGGCAAGTTTTACGCTGTGCTTGCGCATGAGCTGTGTAAGTCGTCACAAACTAATACATCTGAACTGAGAGGTACAGTACATGTTGTTTGTGTAATGCATTTTCGAAATGCAGGCGCTAGTGCCCGTCTAACTAGCGAATGTCGAAATGCGTGTAACAGCCAAAAACTAGTGGAGCGAACGTGAAATTGTGTTTGTGTGATAATAATTCTTTCACGAGAATCATTTTTTTAAAAAATAATATGTTTCCTTTCAATATTTTAAAGAGTAGATTGTTTTAACTTACAGTTTAAGATTGGGTCCGGTTTTGCTTTAACTTGCAATTGCGTTGACACGAAGTGTCACACGTGTGACATATTAATAAAGAAAAAAATTATTTTGACATTCATTTTCCGCAGTTGTGACCTTGACCTTTTGATTTTTAATACCCAAAAATTTGACATAAGTGCTACAATTCATTATTTACGCTTAACGAGTAGATAGTACTGTACTCAACAAAATAATCTACATAGTAATATGAAAATTTACGTAAAACACATCACACCACAGCTAAAAAGCACTTCAGGACAACGCCATACAAACTAATACAACAGTGACTGCAAGCTCGTCCAAGAATTCACTATAATTTTCAAGAGTCAAGAAAAAGAAATCACAGATGACAATTTAGAAGCCATAGATAATGATTTGGAAGCCATACCTTGTCAACAAGTCCAACTCTGGTTTCCGCTCACTGCTTTTACAATCAAACACACCCTCCTCCTGGTATGCACAGACAAGCTCAGCGCATCACACCACTCACAGAATGAGATATGCAGCTGCTGCTGTTGTTGAGCTTGCTGCACTCCGAATCCCGGGATGCGCGCAAGCGGCTGTTACGTGACCTGATTTTACTCCCGCTGTTTGGAAAATGAATAACAAACCGAAGCGAGACAAAAAAATTCCGAAATTAAAGTGGACAAAACAGGACAACTAGGCAGCAAATTTTATATACAATATTAGAACCCAGCTTTTAGTAGTTTAATAATAATGCTAGTAGATGGAAACACAGGAGCTAGCACTCTAAAATGTCGCACAAAAACGGAAATAGTATTTAAGTCCACCTGGCCGACAAACAGTCAAATTAAAATAACCAAAGGTTACCAGGTAACTTTCCATGCACTGTAGGTTTGTAACGAGGGAAAAAGTGAGAAATTACGTCACAATTTTATGTAAACAACGCTAAAACCTCTAAGTGATTAGCGAACAAGAAAAGTGACTGATAATTACCTTGAAAATAAGATAAGATAGTGCTCTTCTGACCTCTACCTATTGGTCATAACAGCAGATTCGTTAGATTCGGACTATGTTTTCTCTAGCCGGGATAATAATGCTATAAATGCTTTTGCAAATCTTATCTCGGATGAATTCCTAACGTCTTTCGCCCGTATATAAACAGTCTGATGGTGATGAAATTTTACAACTCTCGTCGTGTTTTC
The DNA here is from genome assembly GCA_030141605.1 of Tubiluchus corallicola. Classification (NCBI taxonomy): domain Eukaryota; kingdom Metazoa; phylum Priapulida; class Priapulimorpha; order Priapulimorphida; family Tubiluchidae; genus Tubiluchus; species Tubiluchus corallicola. The sequence continues at coordinate 172,650 of JAQGDQ010000183.1, read as the reverse complement.
TATATGCTGTTTCGCTTTATTTATGATTATGTGAATTTACATTAGAATTGGTAATTATGTTTATTATAATTGTACTCGCTGTTTTCATTGTGTATAATGTATGTAAATTTTTGTTACTAAGTATTAAAATATGTTCGTTATCTTTTATTATGTATGTATAATTTGTAACTATGTCTATTGTATATGATCGTTGTCGTTCAGTGTGTCTCATGCGTTGGATTCTAAATTTTATATGTCTGTGAATAGGCTTAATACGTTGTAAAAGCTTTTAGAAATTTTAAACATATCCCTACAAATAGAGGGAATGTATTCTGTACATAGTTTTTAAAAATAAAGAATTATATTAATAATAATAATTAATAATAACAGCAAAACAGAAGCTGTCGTGAACTGATTCACGAGTTTGTTTATGAACTTTATAAACTTTAGCAACATTATAACTTTACAGCAAGTTAGACTACAGTGAATCATTTTCTCACCTGACTGGTTTCTGATACATTGCCCAAGGTTAACCAGTTTCAACTGATTTGAGCTTTTACAGGTTTTAATCTAGTAGTCACAACGTAGTGTACAGAAAAGACAGTCAATAACAAAGTGTTTGTGCCACTAAAGGAGTTTGGTTTATGTTGCTACATATATTGACAAAAGCCTTTTTCACAGAAGCCACAGCGCCCTTTAAGACTCTAAAGAATCTTACATTTTTTCTCTCAATAAAGATTTTTTAAGACTTACAGGGAATTCTAGCTTCTATTACTAATACGTACTACAAATACTGACTAGGATAAACTGGTTTCTACTTTGCGGTACAAATCGCCATCGAGCATGGCGAGTGGACAAAGTAAGGAATACAATAGTAAGATGGAAACCATGATTACAGGTCCAGAAAAAATTGTTACTTCAATAGTGGAATGAAGCATAAATCTGTAAATGTTCTTCTTCAGTGAAGCTACAATTACTTGGAAAAAACTCCACAAAATTCCATTGAGGGCCAAAAGATAAAGGAAAAAATGCCGTACAAACAGTCGTTTGATTCTAGGAATGGTAATCCAATAATTTGTTGCTTACAAAGCAATTCTAAATTAGAAAGTCTGAAAATTTTACGCCTACGCTGGGACTCGAACTCAGCCCTTCTGCTTTCCAGGACGCTTAGGAACCAATAATGCGAATTCCTGAAAGCATTTTTGATAAAATAGGAAATAATTTTAAGAACTCAATAGAGGGCCACGCTAAGTACGAACTCCCTACTTTACTTCACGACGGAGAAAATCTGGAAACGGGCAGACACACAGACAGACGCACAGCTCGAACCAATAATTGCAATCAGAATATAATCCACACAGAGACACCCTGCGGATTACTGGCAATCATATTAGATTACAAAACGACACCAGTATTAAATCCACATTATTAGCAGACTACTGTTCTGCACAAGTCCGATAAAGAGAATACACGACGCTGACAGGCACAGACATGACCACTGGATTACAACAGAGCATGGACTACACGACGCTGGCAGGCACAGACATGACCACTGGATTACAACAGAGCAGGGACTACACAACGCTGACAGACACAGACATGACCACTGGATTACAACACAGCAGGGACCACACGACGCTGGCAGACACAGACATGACTACTGGATTACCACAGAGCAGGGACTACACGACGCTGACAGACACAGACATGACTACTGGATTACCACAGAGCAGGGACTCCCAGCGAGGTACAGTACAGCAAATGCTCAAGAGCCAACGCATTACGCTAATTCCATTATTTCTTTATTTTTAGGCAGCCGTCCGAAATAGGGCCACTAGTCACTAGATGTTCAAGATAAAGGCATGCAAAAAAGCAAAAAAATGACTATGCGCACCAGAAATATCAAATTCTCACTAACCATAAAAGAAGTCAAAATGCCTATTAAGCATCAAGAAATTCATTATTTTTCTCAGAAGCCTAAAATCACGCAAGCTCGGATTCGTCCTGCACGGACTCATAGCCTAAATATTGACGGATGCAGGAAGATCAAGAAATCCGTCAAAATCTAGGCTATATCAAGTTGATTTTAGCTGATATCAAGTTCATTTGGGCTGATATCAAGTTGATTTTAGCTGATATCAAGTTGATTTTAGCTGATATCAAGTTGATTTTAGCTGATATCAAGTTAATTTTAGCTGATATCAAGTTCATTTTAGCTGATATCAAGTTGATTTTAGCTGATATCAAGTTCATTTTAGCTGATATCAAGTTAATTTTAGCTGATATCAAGTTGATTTTAGCTGATATCAAGTTGATTTTAGCTGATATCAAGTTGATTTTAGCTGATATCAAGTTCATTTTAGCTGATATCAAGTTGATTTTAGCTGATATCAAGTTCATTTTAGCTGATATCAAGTTCATTTTAGCTGATATCAAGTTCATTTTAGCTGACATCAAGTTGACTTTAGCTGAAGAAGTCCGCGAGGCATGAAACCTTGCGAAAAAATTAAGAATTTTTCGAGAATCAATGGGCATTTTGACTTCTCCTGCAGTTAAGACCATGGCAAGTCTCAGAAAATCACTATCTTATTTTAAAGACAATTCTCACTAATTTTCTGATAAAGATATCCGTTGGCGTTCTTTTCGGTTGATACAAGGTTGTAATTAACAGGCAAAAATAACAAGCCCGAGGAAAGAAAACCGGATTTATGAGCAGAAATTCAAACACACTCCGCAAAAGAGACCCATATTTTTCAAACTGAAAATCGTATTAGATCCATAATTAGTTTTGATCACTTCAAATAAGAGTTTAACAAAATTCGTACCAAAGAAACTTGCACTAACGTTATGTTCAAAATACCTATCAAAATAAACATTGCCTCCATAGGAAAAAAGTACATTAATTTGACTAATATGCAAGTACATAATACTTAATTCTTTAGCTTCCAGTAGTTTCTATCTGATATGAAATGCATCAGTCTTAAATATTCGTACATTAATATTTTCTATGTTAGTGTCTAATGTAAGTGAAACTTGTCAGCTTGTGTAGTTATAGTCTATTCTTACTGTAAATGTTTTTGTAAATAGTGTATAAAGTCTGTTGTGGTGAGGATCCTAAATCATGTTGTTCAAACTGTCTGATCCAATCCTATAATAAATTATGTTTAAACTAACTCTTTAGCTACTTTTGATTTCTTGACAAAAATTTAGTACGACTTTTACTGTTCAAATTCAAACGCACACAAAACTTGTAAACACTCACGCCCATATAGGAAAGCCTAACTAGGCGTTGTTTACCCTTTCACGGCAAGAACCACATATTACGCTTATACTCATAAAAATTAACTTAAAATAGTCTATACATACGTAAAGACACAACTGATTTGATACTCACTCTAAATCTTATTCCGTAAAAGATCAAACGTGCGGCACTTTTAAACCAGAAACCCGGATAAAAAAACTAAACACACAAATATCTGAACTCCGTGTAACCGACGCCCTCCCGTGTCAGTTCAAACATGGACGGGAATATAGTACATCAACAATGACCAGTTACTCATGGATGACGTACTTACAGGGGGCGCTCACGTGCAGAAAAAGAGGTGGCAACCCGGGACGACCTAACCACTTCTATATATTGCCTCCAAACTACTTTTTGGAAGGTGGATAAGTCTATTAGTTTTGAAGATACAACTCAGCACTCGTTGCTAGTTCAAAACAGAGATTTCAAAACTTAAATCCGTACATCCGGGGGTGCTAAGTTTCAGTATAAAATATGACCCCGCCCCTCAAATACCGGCACATGCGAGTCGACCATGCATTGCAGAATGGATTGTGTGTCAAGTACGCAGGTAGGTGATTCTACCTGTTTAGAATGATTGAATGATTATCAGCAGTCCTACTTCATAGGTTTATTTTGCAAACTACGCGACTATCGTACGTATTTAGACAATAATGGCTTTTTAATCAAGTACGGTGGCTGTGCATGAATGACACCAACGAAGCTGAAGTTCTGTGCGTGCGTGCGTGCGTGCTATCAAGCCAATAAACCATGATGAAATTTATACATCTAGGTAATTAGATAAGAGATGTACTCGAACTCCTGTGAAGTAAGAACTAAAAAAGTCAGGCCATTTGTAATAATCATGGTGGTTGTGTATGAGATTGGCACCAATAAGACTGAAGTTCTGTGCGTGTGTGCTATCAAGCTCAGAAATCATGATGAAATTTATACATGTAGGTAAAAAGATATGTACTCGAACTCCAGCGAAGAAAAACTAAAAAGTCAGGCCATATGTGCTTCTAACCGCGCAAGAAACGCCTCTTTTAAAAGAGGTAGGCAAAAAATAAAATTACAAAAAAGTAGACTGTAGGAAAGAATGTTTTATTTAATAATGCAAATTTGCAGTAGCTTTACGCTGTTCGCTTTCAGGCAACATAAACGAATTTAAATAAACAATTTAAATAAACAATGCAATTGTTTGTTTGTAAACGTATTCTATTGCCCAAAGAATAAAAAATACGCAAAGTATATTAAAATATATTGAAGTGTAGGCGGTACCTTGCAGACAGGGGTTAAAACTACCCAGGTTGGTTCGGTACCAGCAGATGCGGAGACCAAGCAGTCTATGACTCTTCCATCCACGAAACAACAGAATGATGTGTAAGAAAAACGATAGCTTTATTGGCAAATTACATGAAGTAGATTCAAAAATAATGGTGAAATCGAGTTCAAACCGTTGTGGATTAAGCTAACTGGTCTAGTAAAAGAGCAGAAACGACCGCTTTTATATAGGGCAGATACATAACTTAGATTTTAGCTGATATCAAGTTCATTTTAGCTGATATCAAGTTGATTTTAGCTGATATCAAGTTCATTTTAGCTGATATCAAGTTCATTTTAGCTGATATCAAGTTCATTTTAGCTGATATCAAGTTCATTTTAGCTGAAGAAGTCCGCGAGGGATTAAACCTTGCGAAAAAATTAAGAATTTTTCGAGAATCAATGGGCATTTTGACTTCTCCTGCAGTTAAGACCATGGCAAGTCTCAGAAAATCACTATCTTATTTTAAAGACAATTCTCACTAATTTTCTGATAAAGATATCCGTTGGCGTTCTTTTCGGTTGATACAAGGTTGTAATTAACAGGCAAAAATAACAAGCCCGAGGAAAGAAAACCGGATTTATGAGCAGAAATTCAAACACACTCAGCAAAAGAGTCCCATATTTTTCAAACTGAAAATCGCATTAGATCCATAATTAGTTTTGACCACTTCAAATAAGAGTTTAACAAAATTCGTACCAAAGAAACTTGCACTAACATTATGTTCAAAATACTATAAAAATTTACACTGCATCCATACGAAAAAGTACATTAATTTGACTAACATATAAGTACATAATACACTATCCATACAGTACGTTAACTCTTTAGCTTCCAGTAGTTTCTATCTGATATGAAATGCATCAGTCTTAAATATTCGTACATTAATATTTTCTAACCGTCATTTTCTACTAATGTCTAATGTAAGTAAAACTTGTCAGCTTGTGTACTTATAGTCTATTCTTACTGTAAATGTTTTTGTAAATAGTGTATAAAGTCTGTTGTGGTGAGGATCCTAAATCATGTTGTTCAAACTGTCTGATCCAATCCTATAATAAATTATGTTTAAGCTAACTCTTTAGCTACTTTTGATTTCTTGACAAAAATTTAGTACGACTTTTACAGTTCAAATTCAAACGCACACAAAACTTGTAAACACTCACGCCCATATAGGAAAGCCAAACTAGGCGTTGTTTACCCTTTCAACCACATATTACGCTTATAGTCATAAAAACAAACTTAAAATAGTCTATACATACGTAAAGACACAAATGATTTGATACTCACTCTAAATCTTATTCCGTAAAAGATCAAACGTGCGGCACTTTTAAACCAGAAACCCGGATAAAAAAACTAAATACACAAATATCTGAACTCCGTGTAACCGACGCCCTCCCGTGTCAGTTCAAACATGGAAGGGAATATAGTACATCAACAATGACCAGTTACTCATGGATGACGTGCTTACAGGGGGCGCTCACGTGCAGAAAGAGGTGGCAACCCGGGACGACCTAACCACTGTTATATATTGCCTCCAAACTACTTTTTGGAAGGTGGATAAGTCTATTAGTTTTGAAAATACAACTCAGCACCCAATGCTAGTTCAAAACAGAGATTTCAAAACTTAAATCCGTACATGGGGGTGCTAAGTTTCAGTAGAAAATACGACCCCGCCCCTCAAATACCGGCACATGCGAGTCGACCATGCATTGCAGAATGGATTGTGTGTCAAGTGCGCAGGTAGGTGATTCTACCTGTTTACAATGATTGAATGATTATCAGCAGTCCTACTTCATAGGTTTATTTTGCAAACTACACGACTATCGTACGTATTTAGAGAATAATGGCTTTTTAATCAAGTACAGTGGCTGTGCATGAATGACACCAACGAAGCTGAAGTTCTGTGCGTGCGTGCGTGCGTGCGTGCTATCAAGCCAATAAACCATGATGAAATTTATACATCTAGGTAATTAGATAAGAGATGTACTCGAACTCCTGTGAAGTAAGAACTAAAAAAGTCAGGCCATTTGTAATAATCATGGTGGTTGTGTATGAGATTGGCACCAATAAGACTGAAGTTCTGTGCGTGTGTGCTATCAAGCTCAGAAATCATGATGAAATTTATACATGTAGGTAAAAAGATATGTACTCGAACTCCAGCGAAGAAAAACTAAAAAGTCAGGCCATATGTGCTTCTAACCGCGCAAGAAACGCCTCTTTTAAAAGAGGTAGGCAAAAAATAAAATTACAAAAAAGTAGACTATAGGAAAGAATGTTTTATTTAATAATGCAAATTTGCAGTAGCTTTACGCTGTTCGCTTTCAGGCAACATAAACGAATTTAAATAAACAATGCAATTGTTTGTTTGTAAACGTATTCTATTGCCCAAAGAATAAAAAATACGCAAAGTATATTAAAATATATTGAAGTGTAGGCGGTACCTTGCAGACAGGGGTTAAAACTACCCAGGTTGGTTCGGTACCAGCAGATGCGGAGACCAAGCAGTCTATGACTCTTCCATCCACGAAACAACAGAATGATGTGTTTCTAAACGATAGCTTTATTGGCAAATTACATGAAGTAGATTCAAAAATAATGGTGAAATCGAGTTCAAACCGTTGTGGATTAAGCTAACTGGTCTAGTAAAAGAGCAGAGACGACCGCTTTTATATAGGGCAGATACATAACTTAGCTTCAACAGAAACTTACATTTAGTGCGAAAGGGGTGTTCTGTACAATATTTTATCAGAATATCAACTTGATTTTTCCTTTATAGTCTATCTCCCTCCCTCCCCCTTTCTCTCTCTCCCTCCCTCACTGTCTTCCTCCCTCCCTGGCTCTCTCTCTCTCTCTCACTCTCTCTCTCTCTCTCTCTCTCTCTCTCTCTCTCTCTCTCTCTCTCTCTCTCTCTCTCTCTCTCTCTCTCTCTCTCTCTCTTTCTTTCTCTCTCTCTCTTTCTCTCTCTCTCTCTCTCTCCCTCCCCCTCCCTCCCTAAATTCAGTCACTCGGCCCTACCTCGCCGTGTGTGTGTGTGTGTGTCTCAACTCTACCAATGCCAAGACCCAGGCGTGTGACGTCACCGCATCAAATTGTTCTGCTTCCACTTTGACTCCCTGAACAGATGCAGAAAGATCGGCTAGGGTTTCCTTGGAATGTGCAACCAAGCGAGACCACTGAGGCTCAGGAAGACTGTTTACTCGCGTTTTTTTTTTGTTTCACTTAATATGTTTTCTTCGAGAATCAATGTCAAATGTCGGCAGAATGTTATGTAAACATGTGTATTAAAATCAGTTCTTTTCAATCGTTTTATAACTGTAAACCAGCTTTCATGACTAGTAACACAGAACATCGCTTGCCAAAGATTGTCAAATTTATTAGCTTTCCAGTGTTCAGGAAAGCATGCATAAACTGGTTAGATTCGCCATCACGTAAATTATGGCCGCAATTATTATTAAGTACCTGATTTGAGATCTCGTATTGGGCGGAAAGAGAAAGAGAGAAAGAGAGAAAGAGAGAGAGAGAGAGAGAGAGAGAGAGAGAGAGAGAGAGAGAGAGAGAGAGAGAGAGAGAGAGAGAGAGGGAGGGAGAGATTATTATTATTATTATAACTCTATTTTATTATATATATTAACATACATACATAATATACGTAAATTCCCTCTATTTGCATGGACCAGTATGAGCATTATTATAATAAGTTAGAAAATAATTACAATTGTCCCTTTTAATATCACTGGTGACTATGATAACAGTAAAACGCTTATATACAAAAACAGATCAACAACTACAAGCAACATAGCTAGATTTACGTTTAAATTTATATTTACCTAATTTTTTAAATAACTCTTAGTTTTATATTTTCATTGACGGGTAGCAATCGAACTATATAAAATGACAGGGAGAGAGAGAGAGAGAGAGAGAGAGAGAGAGAGAGAGAGAGAGAGAGAGAGAGAGAGAGAGAGAGAGAGAGAGAGAGAGGGGGAGGGAGAGAGAGAGGGAGGGAGAGAGAGAGAGAAATTCAGAAAGAGACAGGGATGTATAAAGAGAGAGAGAGAAAGAGAAAGAAAGGAAAGGGAGAGAGAGAGAGAGAGAGAGAGAAAGAGAAAGAAGGAAAGGGAGAGAGAGAACGAGAGAGAGAAAGAGAACAAGAGAGAGAGAGAGAGAGAGAGAGAGAGCGAGAGAGAGAGAGAAAGGGAGAAAGAGAAAGAGAGAGAGAGAAGGGAAGGAGAAAGAGGGAGACAGATGGGAAGAGAAAGAGAGAGAGTGAGAGAGAGGGGGGAGGGAGAGAGAGAGAGAGAGCGAGAGAGAGAGAGAAAGGGAGAAAGAGAAGGAGAAAGAGAGAGAGAGAAGGGAAGGAGAAAGCTGGAGACAGACGGGAAGAGAAAGAGAGAGAGTGAGAGAGAGAGAGAGAGAGAGAGAGAGAGAGGGAGGAGAGAGAGAGAGAGAGAGGGAGGGAGAGAGAGAGAGAGAGAAATTCAGAAAGAGACAGGGATGTATAAATGGAGTATAGTAATTGCTCTAAAAACTTTTTTTCATTTCACAATCATCCAGTTACATTAATTCAGTTTAAAGAAGCCGGCAATTGCGTTTACCAAGTGCATTAGAGAACGCTCAGATTAAACGGATAATGTTATCAAAGGCAATTAAATAAGCATCACTCAACTCTATCAAGTTCAAACTCTATTAGCATAATAAATGTTTGCATAAGTTTGGCAAAATGAGGCTCAAAATATTGCGAAAAGCTGACATGTCACAGTAGACAGTTATGTTTAAACAAAATTCTAACAAACAGTTCCCATTAGACATTTAAAATTATGCATCAAATTTAAATGAGGCCCTCTGTGCTATTAATGAGGCTGTGAAACAAAATGAACAGCACAGTGGTGATGGCGTGTGCTCCACAATAAAATTTAAGCAATGCCAAGACGGGCTATTGCATAGATGAGCGACCAGCGGGTTTAACATTTTATCTTGTCTATCTTGTTGATGTATCATGTTCCAGGAGCGTATAGCATGACATCATAAAGCATGGCTGAGACTATGAGGCACACCGGCCGGTTCAGTGTTTCATCTTAGATGGATTAGCAATGACAAGTAATGATGAGTAATTATTTGATTAATCGAATTAATCGAGATTACAACCATGTATAAATCGATATAATCGACTATTGAACCGTAATTCAATTAAGCGAGATTATTCGAAAGCACAATTATACGCGTTACACATAGACTAAAAGGTAGAGTTTTAGCACAAATAAACTGAATTCTTGCATTTTCTTCTTCGTTTTTCTCACCTTACACAATGTGCACAATTGTAAGCCACAGTGTTGCAAACTAGGGTTTCTTATTCGCTTTCGCGTGACGCGTGTGGTTGACATAGTAATAGAGTAATAAATGAATGTATGCGTCTATAAAAATAGTTAACGAGTACAAAAATGGCAGCCAGCGACCAAAGCATTGAAGAAGTTCATAGGCTATGTTTCAGTGCAGCAATGTATCAAAAATATGGCTAGAACACTAAAAAAATTGTCGCAAAAGATTAATCGTGATATAAAATTACAAGAACTAAATTATAATCGAATTAGAAAATTTTAAAATCGCCCATCACTAATCACAAGCCTATCTTTATCAACTTAATTTTGGACATAAAGAAATAGCCTATCCCAAAAAAATCACCATATCTATATCCATGTCAAAATTAAATGGATATTCCAAAAGATTTTACATACAAAGTTATATTACTTAGTATTACACTTCCCTGCATTGCACTTACGAAATTGGAAAAGAAAATTCTTAACAATTTAAAATGTTCAAGCAACCTGCCCAAACGTCACTGTTTCGCCACCTCAGTGTGCACCACTGGTTCACCAAAAACATATTATTGATCTTGCTGACAATATAAGGTAATTTATACTTTCACTAATTAGTGACGATTGTGCTACGAATGCTCTGATTATTTTTTAAAACTTTACGAAATGTCATCTAAACTTGTTTCAAACGACTTACTGTTAAAATGGCTGCACTTAATTGCAATCCCGGGAGTCTAAGTTTACAAATTTTATACAGCGTTACTGTTAACGCAAGTTCTACATGCAATAATGTAGCATTGTACATGGAAGTAATGGAAGTAAAAGTAAAAGTAAGGAAAACCGGACAATTGTGTAATCATTGGTTCGGAAAAAAGAATGCTCTAAAATACTAAAAACTACAACAGCTTTTTTTCAAAGCTTAGATTAAATAATAATTACCACGGAAACTCAAATTTTGTTAAACTTTCAAAGTTCAAACGCGCGGCTCAGTGAATCTACTGAGACTGGCAGCAGCACCTTTTTGTCACGTGCACGTGGCCAATAAATAGAAGACGGTATCGTGATAACCATGATCATGAACTGCAGTATTAGTTTCTGACGTTATATGACGTAGAGCCCATTTTCGTGACATAACGCAAACGTACTTGACGCTCAACGGAAGATGCCTGCCATTGCACAAACTGTGGTTAGTTTCTGACGTAAGCGATAGCTGTCTTCGGTTGCTGTTGATTAACTTTCCAAGCTACATGTAATTATTCAAACATAAGAAACAATTGCTAACTTTTACACGCAAGAAAAATGTATATTTTGGACAGTAAAATAAAATGAGATTGGTTCTAAATAATCGTCCGGTCTTCCTTTAAGTTTGCGCTATACAGCAATAAAATGTCCGCTGTACAATAAATAAATAAGCAAATAAATAAACAAACAAACAAACAAATAAATTAATTAATTAATAAAGAAATCAAAAATCGCGAATTTCTTCACTTAGACGTTTGAAACTGTATTCTTTGATTTTCTTTAGTGTGTTGACAAACAGGGGAGGATTAACTATTAGCCTAATCAGACTTTATTTATAAAGTGCATTCTCTTGTGCTTTAATATCCTATTAAAACTGAGTGTTTCAATTACTTAACAATAGATGCTGAGCTAACGCTACTTATACAGACACTAAAATTACTCGCCGTGTATAAACCGAACAAACATTTCTGCAGTTATGAAGTTTCTGTTGACTTCGCTTGCTGGGTTTGTTGTAAAACCGCGCGCAATTAGGTTTAAATTACAAACTGATTGTGTTTTTTGTAGTAATGCGCGCCACGTGTCAAAACCTCCTCCCTGCTGGCTTTCAAGTGTAGGTAGATCTGCTGTAAACAGGCAGATGCAGGGCAGAGGGCGCTGCAAAGCAGTGGGGTTTTCCATTCGGAGTGGAGCTCAGCAGCTCTAATGTCATTATTATACTATAAAGTTATCAACACATAGGTAAATCATGTTTATTTTAAAGTACTTATACGCGTAACTATGTTTTAAAGTTGTGTTTGCCTGTATTATGTATGTATGTATGTATGTATGTATGTATGTATGTATGTATGTATGTATGTATGTATGTATGTATGTATGTATGTATGTATGTATGTATGTATGTATGTATGTATGTATGTTTGTATTATGCATCAAAAACGTTTTATTGATTATATTTTAACGCCTAACACAGATTTATTGACTGAAATTCTACAAATTGATCTTTACTTTATGTCTGATTTTACGAAATGTTTTATAATTTGTCTAATTTAGTACTTGTACCTAATTTTGTTTAATTTTTGTTCTTATTATGATTAATTTTGCAAAGAATTTTAACTCGTTTAATTTAGTTTAATTTTTGTTCTTATTATGATTAATTTTGCAAAGAATTTTAACTAGTTTAATTTAGTTTAATCTTTGTTCTTATTATGATTAATTTTGCAAAGAATTTTAACTCTCAATTTAGTTTAATTTTTGTTTTTATTATGATTAATTTTGCAAAAAACTTTAATCTGTTTAATTTAATACTTTTGCTTTCAGTCCATATCTAATTTTACAAAGTATTTTACTATTTATACGTTTTAGTACTTTAGTTTTAGTTTTGTTTACTTTTAATGTATTCTGTTCTATTTTATATTTTAATTAATACTTAAACATGCCATGGACCATTATGGAAATTTTGTGTATACGATTTAATGAGCTCCATGTAAAAAATATAAAATTCTATTCTATTCTGTTCTGTTCTATTATTCATTGATTCCTTCATCCTTCATGCATTCATTCATGTGTTCATCATTTCATTCACTCACTCTGTCACTCAGTAATTGTTACATCACTCGTTTTATTCGCACATGCATGCACTCAACGCACTCTATATCAAAGCAAAACCTGACCAGATCTTAAACTGTACGTCAAAACAATCTACTCTTTAAAATATTGAAAGAAAACATGTTATTTTTTCAAAAAGGACTTACGTGAAAGAATTATTACCACACAAACACAACTTCGCATTCGCGCCACTAGTTCTTCGCTGTTACATGCATTTTGCCATTCGCTTGTTAGACGGGCACTAGCGCCTGCATTTCGGAAACACATTGCACAAAAAACAGATGCTGTACCTCTCAGTTCACATGTGTTAGTTTGTGACGTAGTATACACGTTCGACAGCTCATGCGTGAGCAAAGCAGTAAATTAGACATTCGATTCTTTATCTTAAAAGTTGCTTAGTTTTAGTACAACACACTGAATATCTCACAGTAGCACTGTACTTCAATTTTTGCTTTCGCAAACACGTGCAACACGCTCGGGGAATATTTTTACTGTTGAAAATGTTTATATATCATCAATAGGGCAAGAAATTGCAAACTCTCCGACAGTTGCTGCGAGTTGATTTACTGTGAGTTACTGTCAAGTGTGAACGCCTTGGCGAGTTACTCTCGACAGTTCTGGTAGCAAATAAAGAAGTGTCAGCTCACGTTTATTGTCAGAGAGTAACTTGCAGCAAGTTTTCCTCTCTGGTCTGAACAAGCTTGCGAGTTACTTGACGAGTTTACCTGGTAAGAAAACTCGCTACTCTGAACGCACCCCGAGGAAGACAGGATGATTTTTCATATGCTACCCTCCGTTTTCAAGTCTGATAAAAGTATACATTTTAACACAATTAATACTACAAAAGCATTTCTGATAATTAAATAATAGATTAAAAACTTAATTAACGACTGGTGAGCCCAACTATTGATGAGAACACAAACTAACATATCTGAACTGAGAGGTGCAGCACCTTTTTTTGTGCAATGCGTTTCTCAAATGGCGAAATACTAACTAGCGAATGGCGAAATACATCTAACAGCGATGAACTAGTGGCACGAATGCGAAATTGTGTTTGTGTGGTAATAATTCTTACACAAAGTCATTTTTGAAAAAATAATATGTTTTCTTTCAATATTTTAAAGAGTAGATTGTTTTGGCCTACAGTTTAAGACTGGGTCTGGCTTTGCTTTAAAGATGAAAATTCTCTACATAAATATCTAAGCAACTCGGACTGCCACACAATGCCAAAATGGAATTTCTCTTTGAATGTCAACTAGACTATGGCATTAGCTAGGAAAAGTGCTTTGTAAGTGGTCAATGTGGTAATCAAACCATAAACTTTGAATTTCTCAATTTAAATAGCGATTTAAATAAATAGACTTTACAGCATTATTCAACGGTTTCAGTGCAAGCTTAATGCTGGTTTCTGTCATGAACAAAAATAGATGGTTGCCATGACCTGAAGGCACTCAAGTCATTAAGTGAGAAGATAGCTTTGAAATTATCTGATTACCACTCTTGATGTGCTGGGAAGCTGTTGGTGATGCATTAATTAGGTTTCAGCTTTTACCTTTCATGCGCAGCTAGATACAATCATTACAACAAAATGACACCGTGAACAGGGAATAGAATAACCAATGACTACATCTGTGACATACTGTTATAGCTATACTGTTACACTGTCACGATTAGGAGTCAAGGCCGTACTCTCATAGAAACCCCATATTATTCCACAAAGTAATTGTCGATTAAGGATTTAAACTTTACTACGGTTGGTGCACTTATCAGAATTTGATTAAACACTATTGCATATTTTTGTTTCATTGTACTGATATACATATATTTATATTCATTATATAGTTTGATTTCATCATGCATACTTTGTTTCCTTCACTGATTCATTATTTATTTTCTTCTTTTGGTTAGACTTGTTTTTCTAGTTTGTTTACGTTTTAATCGGTTAGTTAAATGCTTTACGTATTTGGTTGATCATCACTTCATATTTTCCATTTTAACTTAATGCTTCCTTGTTGCATATACTATTTAGTTATTTCGCATTCAAGTTTAAATTTTTTCCCTTATTAATTTATGTTAACACTTGATTTTCTTAACCTAACTTCATAATTATGTTACACGGTTTAATTAGCAGCGCTACAATTTTTTTTACAATTTACACTAACCTGAGAAGGGTAGCTGACTTGATGACCAATTGGTCCTTCGCTACTCTTTCTCCTGCACCCCCCCTAACTCTTTCCTTTATGCCAGAGGTGTGCAAACTGTGGCCCGCCGAGAGATCTTGTGCGGCCCGCGAAGAGGTTTGTCAACGTAATGAAAGTGTGGCCCACGCGATCCAGCTGAAGTCCGCGCCAATATCGCAAAGATAGTGCGGGTAGTTTATTTCTCTAGATCGGATGGCATTAACCCTTACAAAACCGTTGTCACTTAATGTCACTGTCGGACATGTTTGGTTTTTAATATAAATTTTAATAACTTCTAAAATAGTTTCTGGAGTGTAGTAGTGCAGTAGTAATGATGTGCGCAAATCGGATGCAAAAAAACATTATTAGGTCCTACTATACATGGCTCCTAGACCAAACTGCATGTGGCCCGCAGGAATTGCGGGAATGTTTGATGTGGCCCGGCTAGTCAGATAATTTGCACACCCCTGCTTTATGCATAATGTATCCTGCTTAATTAATAACTACAGCAATAATAGTCTATTTGTATTCTGGTGTAAATGGGGAGATAAATAAAACGTTTATCTGCAGTAATCACTATGGCAGGCAGATTATTCCATTCATTCACTACTCTCACAATAATGAATATTTACGAATGTCAAGATGTGACAGCTCTTTAAACAGTTTTAAACTATGTTCTCTAGTTTTAGAATCAACAACTAAATTCCAGAATTTTTCAGGCAAAATGTTTTCTTTTCTTGTTACTATTTTAGAAATCTCAATAAGATCTCAGAATATGCCAATCCACATAAGCTAAACCATAATTGTTAACAGCAAAATGCCAATCGAAATGTTCTTTTATGAGCCTGGCTTAAAAAATCTGGTAAAATCTACAAAAATTTGCATCCTACACGTACGACATTATTATCATTTATGACTCTGTTACATTGTACGTAATGCACATGTTATTTATAAGTATATTCACTTGAAATATATTATTATATATATATTATACTTGAAAAATATTAAATCATTATAATTATTTTAATGATGAAACGATGTGCGTCGCATCTTATATCACACACATCAAACATGCCTCTATTATCCGCCTTGACAGTATGATCCCGAGTATAACAGTTTTGTGATTTTGTCAACTATGTACAGGCTACAGCATCAAATAACATTAATCTTACTGCAAATACCAAACGTAACAGGCTAGGCTGCTGGCTAGCTACGTAATTTTTTTACACAATGTAATTACGTAATCATAAATCGCAAGTTTTCAAAATAAGACTAACTTGAAAAATCTGTAACACTGCAGTTTATTATAATAAATTAATATAGTAGATACACGACTAATCACAAAATAACTGTACATGAAAAAGCGACAACCACTCAAATACTTACGAATGTGCCTTGTGCCAAAGTCTCTAAAATGAATGCTTAAGTGTACTGCTACAGTTTACTTCAATCCTTTTATATCCAAAACGCAGTTAAAAGCTGACTAGATTTAATCCCAATAATCATGAAAAACACATCTCGATCAAACGAGCAGTCGTACTGTACAATATGTATTACAGCCCGGCTATTAAGGTTTGTTTTGGCAACACGAGCGCCTGGATTTTGATCTCTTAGCGCCATCTGTGAACGGCGGGAGTAACTAAATGTACAACATGCCACACCAGTGCAGCAACTGTTTTAAAAATAATTATTGCTTTTATCCTAAATTTTGTTTCAGCCGCTTTGTCGAACGCTGTCTACAATAAACTTGGAATTTTCGTAAAAATAAACTCACCAAGCAAAAGATTATTACTCCCCACTTTTAAAAATTATTTCAATGAAATTCTTTTAGTAATTTACTAAACAATTTATTAAAAATTATCAAACAATTTATTCTTATATCACTATACAGTATAAATACAAGCACATAATATTATGTAATACATAATGCAGTAAATTAAAAGGCCAGACTTATGATTTATTATCAAGTGCAATAACTTTACGACAATTTCACCAGTGTCGTAAAATTGTCTCATTAAATAGTAACAATAATTACACTGATATAACCCTCATAAACCAGTTGTAATTACCAGAAAAGAAGTAATAAAATGCCGCAACAATTGAGAAAATGAATACAATAATTAAAATAAGGGTCAAATTTGACGTATTTCCCAAGACATGAAATGGCCCGCTATTTACATTATAACCAAGGGATTCTATTCAGACTTAAATAATGCCATCTAATTTGTGGAGTTTGGCACAGTAAATACAAATTGCATTTAATAGGCAACAGTCTTGTATTCTTCAAAGAGATGTCATTCTATGTCCAATTTTTGTAGAATTATGATAATATGTTAGGCTACGCTTACAGCATTAAAACCTAGCACGTGTTGTTAGAAACCATATTTTGTGTTATTCGTAACTAAATTAGATCAACATTTCTAACTGTGAAAGTACAACCTCTGCACACAGCAAAAATTATTCTTACATTCTTTGTGCATATCATACAGAAAGCATGTAACATAAACAATGCAACCTGCACAAATGACGAACTTGGCATTGTAAACATGCAGAGTGTGTTTACAGTGTGCAGTAGGGGTGAGCATCAAACAGTCGAGTTCGAACATTCGAATCGAATTCGAAAAAGGTTTTTTAAGTTCGAATTCGATTCGAATCTAGTTCAACACTTCTGCCAGATACATTATCATTAAAATGTTTGAAACGGCATGCAATTAGCACAATTTAACTGAAGTTTCAGTGCAAAACTTTTAACAAACTAACAAAATCAGGTAATATGTATGATCTTTATAAGACCACTTTTTACTAATGGTTCGAAAACTTGTTTGAAAACCTTTCCAAATCAACTCGAATTCGAAATACTAATATTCGATTCGCTTCGAATTACAAACTTACAAATTCGATTTGAATTCGTTTTCTGGTAAAGAATGCTCACCCCTAATGTGTAGATGCAAAAAGAGGTTAGGATATGCACCTCTTTACAATAGGCCTTATGATGTATTATGTACACAATAGTGTTTACATCAGTTCGGTTTAACACAACTGATGTCTATGTAAGATCATTATTCTATTGCAGTCATTTTAACACTATAATTGGATCAGATGTGCTGCATTCATTTGGACATTAGAACTGAGACTCTGGTAGAGCCGGCTTAGTCAAGCTCAAGAGATACGGGATCGATGATGTTGTGCACGGGGAACGGGCAACCTCTGGGCTGGTGACCGCTGCACAGGAGATGTAAGCTCCGGCCTGGTACCAAACCAAGACATCTTCCACTCTATGGTGTCTCTCACAATTTGCTCTTCCTCTGCAGTTAGTTGTAACACTGTGGCAATGGCTTTCATTAGCTGCAATGCTTCTGACTCGCGACATAAAATGAATTTCATCACAACATGCTTCAGGTATTGAAAGTTAATGTCGTCCGGTGAGAAGGTTCCACAAAGTGAACTATTGTGCACTGTAGAAGACACCTTCCTGCTCGTGGAAGGGGAAGGTGTTCTATCACCCGAATTCACAGCATGCAGCGGTGTGCTACTGGTCCCCGTTTCGAGAAGATCGTATGCATCTTTGGGTAAAGACTGCATCTTCAGTTCTTTTTGTAATGTTTTCTTAAGGTCACTTAATCGCTGTTGTTGCATTTTAATTGTTTTGTTTTTATCGAACAATTGCGCTTCTAGTTCACCAATTAATTTAGCCTGTTGGTCACTAAAGTCATTATTTTGATCAGATTTCACTGAATCATCTGTACCGAGTTTCCGATTTTCAGCTATCTGGTGAGTAAGTTCCAAGACTTGGGTTTCTAGGGATCTGATATACTCTGCTTGCTCGTCCATGCTTTGCTGTAGATCCACGCTTTCTTGTGCTGCTAGTCGCTGCTTCTCCTGTAACCCTTGCGACAATTCTGCATTTCTCAATAGCAGGCCGTCCTTCTCATTAGTTGTTTTCTTCAAATCTTCCTTGACACTATGATGCCTTTTCTGTAAGTTTTCCAGTTCTGACGAGAGCTTTTTCACCTCTGCTTCAGCTAAAACTAATTTGTTCCACACCTCTTTTGCTTCAGACTGTTTTTCTTCAAACTGCGACTGAAAGGACAAGCGCTCGTTTTTGGACATATTTAATTCCATTTTCACTGCCTCCAGCTGTGCTTGTTCATAAGCTATCTGGCTGTCTTGGTCCTGCAGCTTTTCTTCATATTTCGATTGTTCCATTGCCATACGAGTTTTTAACCCTGTTATTTCTCCATTAAGCCATTCAAGTTTTTGATTTGCTCCTGTTTCTCTGTCAGATGCAGTAACTTGCAATTCTTCGGCTACGTGTTTCATATGACTTAGCTCACCTTCCAAACTTATTACTTTGGCTTGTTTTTCAGACAATTCTGTTTCGACAGACATAATCTTCTCTTTTAGATCTAATATCTCTTTTTCTAAATTTTGTTTCATTGCTGTTTCAGCTTCTGCTTCTCCTCGTAGTTTTTCGATCATTTCTTTTTGTTCTCTTTCCATTTCTTCCACAGACACCAGTTGCTCTCTAGTCTCACCTAGTTTCATCTCCAAATTAGTAATTTCCAGTATCTTATCCTCAACTACCGTTTTGTGTTCTGCTGCTGCTTGAAGTTCATTCTCCAAACTTGCCACTCTGGTTTGCCCTTCAGATAATTCAGCTTCCATCGATACCACCTTCTTTTTTACATCTAAAATTTCTTTTTCTAAATTTTGTTTCGTTATTGTTTCAGCCTCTACTTCTTTATTTAACTTCTCGATTGTTTTCTTTTGTTCTTTGACCAACTCTTCCACAGATGACAGTTGTTTATTAGACTCATCGAGCTTTGTCTCCAAGTTTGTAATATCCATACTTTTCTTTTCAACTTCTTTTTTGCACTCAGCTGTTTCTTCTACTTGGCTTTGAAGACTTGATATCTTCTCTTGGGCAACTCGGTGCTCTTGTTCAAAACTTCTTTCTAAACTGGTATTTTTCTCTACTAACTCCCTTAATTCACTCTCAAAGTCAGAAATTCTTAGCTTATTCTCCTCAACAATGTCCTCTAATTTTGACTGAACCTCGTTTTTCTCATTCAAGTCAGCTTTTAGGACAGAAGAATTTTGAATTTCATCTTGCAACTGCTCTTCTGCTTCAACAAGTTTAGCTACACTTTGGCCCAATTCATTCTGTAGTCTTATAACTTCTGTGCTCATCTGCTCACACTTGGTCTCAGATGTTTTCAGTATAGCACTTGTGCTTGTTAAGTCAGCTTCCAAACCAGATATTTTCGAATCTTTAACTTCTAATTCATCTTGGAGACAGGTAATGGCTTCTTGCATTTCCTGTACCTGCCTCTCGAGATTTGAGAGAGTAGTCAAGTTTGAATCCTTTTCTTGGTTAAAATTATCTAAAGTCAGCCTTGTATTTTCCAGTTCCTGTTCTAAAGATGCAATTTGCTGCACTTTTGAGTCCAAGGTCTGCTGGAGAATTGCAGCATTAGCTTTATAGTCAGTAAGTTCGGCATCAAGTTTGGAGATAATTTCCTGTTTTAGTCTAACTTCTTCAGCATTCCCATGGCTCAGTTCATCAACCTTGCATTGTAATTCTGAAATTACCTCTTCTTTTGCTTGCAATGCACATTCGAAATCTGAAATTGCAGAATTGCTCTCATTCAGTTTCACTTCCAGTTTCGATATAATTTCACAATTTTTAGCAAGCTCAACCTCAACGTGTGATTCCAATTCAGAAATTTTGTTACTTTTACTTTCCAGCTCAGCTACTGAGATTGACAAATTATTGCTTACTTCTTCTAGATTTTTCTTCAAATCAGTAATTACAACATTTTTGTCTTCCAAATTGGACTGCAAAGATATAATTGTTGCTTGTTTCTCATCATTCAGGTTTTCAAGTCCATGTGAATGTTTCTTCTCACCCTCTAATTTTGAAGCCAACATTTCTATTTCTTCTACTTTTTGTTCAAGCTCATGTTGGAAAGCTGACAATCTTTGCTTGGACTCATTATTTTGTTGCTCTAGTTTGGAAATTTCTGTAATAAGCTCTTTCTCTCCAATTTGTTGAGTTTGCAAACGCTCCAGCAATGCCGTTTTATCCTGTACCTCCGCTTGCAGTGATTCTACCTGTTTCTGCTTTTCTGCAACAAGTTCGTCCTTTTCGTGTTGTTCCTTCTGTAGCTGTTCTAGTGACGTTGATTTTTCTTCAACTTGTGATTGTAATAATTCCACTCGTTTTTGTTCCTTTGTCACATAATCATTCATTTCAACTTGCTGCTTTTGTAACACCTCTAGGGATGCGACTTTATCAACAATGTCAGTTTGCAAACTATCGATGTGTCTTTGCTTTTCCATCAGCATTTCTTTATGTTCAATTCTTATTGTTTCTAGTTTTTCTTCTAGTTCTTCTACAGTAGTAATTTTTTCTGCAAGTTGTTGTTCGGTTTCTTGAATTTTGCTGTTGGCATCTCCTAGTTTTTGTGTTAATGTCTCAATCTCCCAGTTAGATGCTGATTTTCCCTGTTCTAACTCTTTTGCTTGTACCTGAAATTTTCTGGCAAGTTGCTTAAGTTTGTCTAGCTGTTTTGCTTTATCTTGTAGTTCAGATTTTAAAGCATTTTCTTGCTGATCATGCTCATCTATTTTATTTTGCATAGCTGCGTTTTGTTGATTCATGTCGGCTAATGACTGCTCCAACTCTCCACACTTAATTTTCATCTTTTCATCTAAATCGCGAACAGCGTCACGTTCTCTAATCAACTCTTGTTCCTTGCTTTCTAGATCAGCTCTTAAATGTGTGAGTTCTTTCTCTCTAAACTCAGAGTCATTGTTCAGTTCCTTGTATTTTGACTCAAGGTCTTGTTGGAGCTGAATAACCTGCTGTTGGCTATAAGCAAGCTGTGACCGGGAGATCTCGATTTCATCAGACAGGTGTTTAAATTTTTCTTCAGTAGCTAAAAGCTGCTTACTTTTATTCTCCAGAACTTTTTGTGCTTGCTCTTTTTCAGTTTGGTTAGATTTTAATTCAGACAGCAAAACAGATAACTGACTTTCTGTTTGTGTCAATGTTTCCTTTGCGCCGGTCAATTCATACTTCTTATCTGCGTATTTTCTTTCCAGATTAGCGCAATGCTCATTAAGTTTTTGTAGTTGTTCATTCTTATTTTGCATTTCTTGTTTTAGTCGTTGGACTGCGTCATGGAATGTTTCAGATTTCTGTCGTATTTCTGTCTCCAGATCATCTATCTTTTGCTGCAACTGTAAATTCACACTTGCAAATTCCACGTTTTTATCTTGTAGTTCTTTCTCTTTATCTTTTTGCTTAGAGGAACTTTCACTTAAGGTATTCTGAAGATCTTGGACTTGACTTTCATAATTCACTAAAGTTTCACTTTTCAAATTCAAATCCGTTTGCACGTGAGACAACTGTTGTTCCAACTCAGTTTGATGTACAACTTGGTTTTGCAAATCTTGAATTTGCTTATCTCGGTTCTCCAAATTCTGCTTTAATTCTGCAGCTTGTGTTTCCAATTCGTCCTTCTGTTGTTGTGCGGCATGACTTTCACTCCGGTGAGTCATGATTCTTTCATCAAGTTGTTTAGTGAGTTCAGCAACATTTGCTTTTAATGAATCGCGCTCAGCTGTTACAACATCAATATAAGAAGTCTGGTGATTGTCTTGCTCTTTAATTTCATCCCTCTCACTAGAAATGCTGTGTACTCTTACTTTTTCTTTCTTTAGTTCATCTTCTAGTTGCTTCATCTCTTCATCTTTCTTTTCGATTAATTCAGTTTTTTCTCGTAACTCTTCTTTTGTAATAAGTAACATGTGCTTTATTTTTGCCGTCTCCTGTGTTTGAAGACCTTGCATTTCGTCCATATCCTCTTGTTGTTTATAAACCTTTTCTCGTATTGCATCAATGTCGGCCAGCTGCTCTTGTAGTTTATCTATTTTGTTATGAAGTTCTTCCTCTTTCTTCTTAAACGACTCTGCTAACCGAGCTTGCACGGAGTGATGGGTCTCGTTTAGCTCATGGATTCTTTTAGCAGCGGAATCTTGCTGTTTCTCCAGCGCCAGTTCAATTTTGTCTTTCTGCCTCACTTGTTCTTTAAGCTGTTCTTCTGACTCCTGCAAACTTTTCTCCAGCTTCCTCACGTGATCGGTCCGCTCTTGAAGAAGTCGTTTTAGTTGTTCCACGGCTCGGCTTTCGCTTCGCTGACTAGAATGAGACACATCAGATCCGGTGACGGACGGAGTCGGACTTCGTGGTGGAGATTGAGCTATTACTGTTTTAGACAGGTCAATTAAACTGCCAAGTTTTGAGTCCGTAGTTTTAACAGGACTTGGCAATACACCTTCATTGCCATTGGCACTACCAGCACCTTCGTCTTCAACTATTTTCTTTTTTAATTTTGTAAACATCTTGACGTCAGCGTCAGTGACGCATAAAAGGCTACAAATGTCAATTTACCTGAAACATAAAAGCAATTACTGTTGATGTTTCTTTTCATAGATGCTAAAAGTACTGTAAGTGTCACAAATAAGCACCTCAAGAACTTAGAGATATCAGAATAATGTAACTTAAGGCACTAGGCCATGACAACTGTTTTTGATGTTATGACAAAATCGCCAATTTAATAGTAGTGAATCCGACTGTAGTTTATAGTAAGTAACTAATCTTATTTGTCTCTAATATTAAAACTTAACAAAAGTAAAAACAAAATAAAATAAAAAAGAGAAGAGAAGGGGTGCAAAAAGGCCAATAGTCACCAGGACAGCCACCCCTATCCGTAATCAAAGACAATTAAGTGTGACCTGTCAAGTACATGAAGACAACTAAATAAAAATCAACAAAATTTGAAAGCAAAATATAAAGATAACTTGGCTAAAATGAACACAATAAGTTCAGAACTTTTTATAATTATAAATGTCGAACTAAAAACGCCTCTGGTCATACAACGTAGTAGTTACGTAAAAAGATACATTTAGAAAGCAAAATGCGAGTACAAGTAGAAGTCTGCACGACTTCTCCTACATGAATAAGTGTGCCAGAAATCCCTCATCCCTTATAATTGATAATTTTGTCCCCTGTCCATTACTGACCATTCAGGGAAACCCAAGTGTCCTGTATTTAGTTTATTTTCAAATTTTGTAATAAAAATATATTTTTACCACCTTCTTACGGTTATTAGTTGTAACTTTATAAGCAATTATTCTTTCTTTTCTCAGATTCTCTTGACGAATGTAAAAGGGAAACTATATAGCTAGTAGATTACACAAAACTGACATGTTTGCTGCCTATTTGTAACTTGTTCAGCTGCTACGGTTACCTTTATGCACTCCAGCCTAAATAATTTTTTAGTTTATTTTCTGTATTATTTAAATAACATATTAAATAATAATTTTCAAAATTATTTTCCTTTACATTTTTATATTGTCTCAATTGAATAAGAGCTTTGTTTAGTTATCTGTATTGTCTGTATTAAGTAATAATAATATTTCCCCGTTGTCTGTATTAGATAAATATTTTAAAATGATTTTTTTAGCCTGTATTAAATAATTTCCAAATGATTTTACTTTTGTTTTCTTCATACACATTAAAATTCTTGCTTTATGTTTTTAAATTACTGTTATGTCTCTACTTTTATATAATATATTGGTCTGGGCATATAAATTTACATATTTATGTAGTAATATATTGAGAGATTTTAAGGGTGCCCCATATTTCTAATTTTCTAATCTGGCAACCCTAAGCATGACTTGCTAATGTACACACCAGTAACATATTGCACTACAGCATATAAAACTAAATTGAAATTGAATTGATTCGAATACAATGAGTAACGTTTCTTGTTGCTCTTATAATAGCCATATTAACTACTATAATTATAATTCTTATGGTAAAATATATAATTAAAATGTTTCTGTCTCTGAAATTTTTTATACCACATTCATTGATTTATTACTAGAATAATAAATACATGATATTAATAATCACTCAAGCAAAAACTAGCCACGAGCAATGATTACTTACTGGTAAACAAGGGAGCTACCAAAGTAAAGGTCAATCAAAGAAACTAAGATAAAAAGCTGTTCCAGTTTGACAATTTCCCACAAAGTCTGTTGTAACTTTTGCAACGAAATTGACTTCAAAAGGGCGCTGCCATGACAGTTGCCACCGTCACCACCTGCCAGACACAGACAACCAGCCAAAATAAAAAAGTAGTAATATTTACTAATTCTAAGAAATTTGGTTAATAGGGTTTCAGAGAGTTTATTACGGGGGTAACTGCAATAAATTTTTAATTAATTTCAAACCTATTAACGCCCAAAAATTTAATAATTTGTGTAATTAAAAGCTGTTTGAAATATCGTTTCCCTTTTGGTTCTCCTTGCCAGGGCGTAAACAACGTGTCTGGACTGTCTGTCGCTGTCGTGCTGTATAATTCTACTGTATCAGAGTAGCTGTCGAAGCACGAAGCTCGTAATTAAAGTGAGTTAGTTATGAGTACTCTTTTGGTGTATATAACTGTTATTTTTGTTACACTGTTAAGACCTCGTTTAATGTATTCACAGGCATCAAAAGAAGTAAAAGTGCGATTGTAAAAATATAGGTATACCATTATTGCAAATATCAGTTATATGGGTCATCTATTCGTTGTTGCTGTTACACAGCACTAAGAGTAATATCGGTAGAATTGCCTCGCTTAGATTGTGCAATAGAACTTGTCGTGTTTATAGCATTTTCCACTATTGCAGATCTCGCAGTGCTGCTTACGATTGTAAACCAGCATAGCAAAGAGAGGAGAAAATGTTTTCATCCAGTATAATTCAGAAAGTGCTTCGAGGTTTCTGTAAGCAAGACGTTACAAACCAATGCTTGCGACTTCGACTCTTGCAGCATGCGAAACATTGTTCCTCAACTTCAGAAAGTGTCAGTGATGAAGATGTAGGCGAAGCGCCTGAACAATCAACTCCTCAAAAAGACCCCGTGCCAACACCATTTCCAAGGGATCCCAAACATGTTGCAACGAAGGCATACGGTGAAATGGAACGATTCCGCAGCAGAGAATATGAAGAGGTGTTTCGGGCATCTGTTAATAATCCTGAAGATTTCTGGGCAGAGCAAGCGGAAAAACTTACGTGGCACAAGAAGTGGGATAGAGTCCTAGATGACGCTAATTCACCTTTCACACAGTGGTAAGAAAATTGGCACTAACTGCTTGTGGTGTGGTAGATATCTGACATTATTTTTTGTCAAAGGACCAAGTCCATAACCATCATTTACCAGTATGGAAAGTGTCCTTTTCAATGCACAGCTTTTGGCCATAATTGCACGAAATAGTCAAGGAGTGATCCTTAGTGGCTTCCGTTAATGCTACCATTTTAGGCAGAGAAATAAACAGTGTAGCGTTGTAGGTTCATTTCCAGTGTCTTCAGCCCTTTGTTTCTGTTCGAGTTGTCGGGGTTCTGGTCTCGTGGCCAATATACTAGTATCCGACTACAGTGGGGTTTCTAACTGAGATGTTTCCTCCACTGGCATCATGCAAACTGAAACCAAGCACCTTAAAAATTGACCATTTTATTTAGTAGGCAAGTTGCAGTAGACGTTTTTGTCTCAGATACAATTATAGGAAAACTGGACCTTAATAACTCAAAATAATTTGTCCTATAAAATACTGAAAGGAAATATTGTATTTTTTTCAAGAATAATTGACACGAACGAATTATTACCACTGAAACATAATTTCGCATGGCTAGCTCTTCTCTTTGCATTTTGCAGTTCGCTAGTTAGATGGGCATTGGCACCTGCATTTGCAAACACATTGCCCAAAAAGCAAGTGCTGTACCTCTCATTTCAGAGGTGTTCAGGTCTGATATAGAACGCATGTTCAAGGGCTGATGTGCTAGCACAGCTGCAAAGATTAAATTTGAATTTTAAATTTGCAGAGTTTTTGTATATCATGAATGCTGTACTTCAATTTTTGATTTGTGAACATATGCAACATGCTCGTGAAATGTTTGCGCTGTTGAAATTATGTTCAGCTATGATATGATCACTAATTAGGTTCGCCAGCTTTTAAGTTTCTAACTTATTATTTAATTCTGTGTATCAGAAATGCTTTGGCATTATTATAGGTGTTGAAATGTCTACTTTTTACTGTACTTGAAAATGGGATAGGATGTGAAAAATCAACCTGTTTCCCTTTAAAGCTACATCACGTTATTTGTTGTATAAAGACTTGCTTATGAATTCAAGTTACAACCTTAAATTGAGAAGCAGAAGATCTACCTGCAAAAAGCGTTTAGTCTGCAATTAGACTGGCACAATAATAACTGCTTGTTATTGGGAAATTCTGCATGAAATTGACATTTGCAAGTCAAACAAGAAGTTTTTATTTCATTTCCTGACTGTAATTGAAATGTGCGGTATGCAAACCCTGGATCATACCTCTATAGTCGAATTAATTAATAAAGTGATTCTTGTTTATGATTGAATTAAGAAGAAATTGTTGACAGATGCCTTAAGTTCAGTAATTTAAAAGAAAACAGTAGGAATTTTCATATCTTACACCATTTTAAAGTATTGTAAAAAGTATATATTTTAGCACATAATGTATTGCCACAGCTTTTTCTAGTGAGTAAATAATAGGTTAAAAACTGATTAATGACTGGGAACTCAGTTAGTGACGACCTCACAACTGAACATTATTTTCAACAGAACAAACATTCCGTGAGCGTATTGCACATATTTGCAAAAAAAGTGACTTGTAGTACAGTGCCATATGGTGTGATATAAAAAAACTCAACAAATTTTAAATTAAAATTCGAATTTATTGCTGTGCTGACGCATATGTTCTCACTATACACACATATATGCAGTGTGTTTCCGAGATTAGCAAGTGTATAGACTTATGCATCACGTTCACGGCTAACACTCTTCTGCTTGTTTTAGTGTCTTATTTTAGAAAATTATTCTTAATAAAGAGCTAGGTGTCAGTCATGTCACAAACATCTATATTCGGTACATTGTACGCTAAGCTAATCCTGCCTACATGCGTACAGTTGTTATGTTTAATTCATGCTTCACGGGCATTTTAATTTCTATCTATCTTCGTACGCGCATTAGCACTTATTTCTCTTGTTTTTTACACTATTATATAAGAATTTATATCATGTGTAAGTTCATGTAACTTCCTTGCATACACTAGGTAAACTTTAACAGTAATAAAGTTGCAGCTGTACCTATAAAGACATTATGCAAACACAAACTGGTGTGAACTATGGCATTTCTACAGTGTTTACTAACTTTACTGAACAGTTTAACATTGACCGATTGACTGTGACCTTCATGCTTGAGGGATTGACCGTTTTTCTGTCTTCAAGGACATTTGGTTTACTCTGTGCCAGATTTCCCGGAGTGCTTTAAGATTGTCCCAGATTTCGGGGAGTCTTGCATTACATGGGCAGTAGTTACCGAAATCAGCTTCTAAATGATTTGTTGCTCAGGGCGGTAGCGCTACCAGTAACTGAAACTTCTGAGTTTGAAATATTTTGTTTACACGTGCATCGTTTATCGGCTCCAAAATGGGATACATGTCTAGTAATTGTTTGTTTATTGAATTTTTGATGCTGAAAACACTTTCGTAGTTTTAAACTCAAAAAATACAAAAAGGTAGAATAATGCTGTAACAATTAAAAAATTGTCTAGTTACATAAAAATTGTTTAAATTTTTTAAATTTGCAAACGTATTATTCATTTTCACGTCCATAAAGTAGACTGTTTGGTTTCTTAGATACATGCTTGTATGCCTGCTGCTTGTTTGTCTGTTTATGTCTTTTTAGCTACGTTTTAATTAATAGCTTGTTTTTCATGCATGGGTTTTTTCTATTTCCGAGTACTTGTCAGTCTGTCTCGCTTTTTGTTTGTATGCCTGTCTCCCAAAACATCTATACGTGCTTAAGAACTCATTGCACTAACTTTAACCATTGCTTCAAAGCAAAAAATGTAACCGACGCAGTACTTGGTGGCATCCTGTATCACACGGCTGCTTCAAGAATTTTTTGCTATTTTTTTTCTTCGTTTGCCCAGCCAGTGGTGTTAATCAAGCCAAGTCTCGCCGTCTGGTAAACAAATTCTAATTTTAGAGAGGAACGCCGTGACATCTAAAGCCGTCTTGGAGTGAGCGTAAACAAGCATTGGCAAAACTCCGAAGATTACGTAAATGCTTGGTTGTATAGCTTACTGATATTAATTTTTCAAAATATTCGGGCACCACTAAAACGTGATAATAGTTGCCATGGTTACACTGGTTTTGGACACAGGGGTTTTAGACACAAGCTATTTCGACCACAAACAATTTGGACACGCTTAATTTTATACGCAGAAAATTCTGGACACGGGCTGTTTGGACACAAAGTAATTTGGACAAATATGTTGTTTGGACACATGGATTGTTTGGACACATTGGGTACTTAGACTGAATATGGAACGTGTTACAAAATCTGCTGGCAGAGACACCTTGTGTCAGCTTTTTTGGCTAATTTTATCTGCTGTTATTCAGTCATGGGACATTTTGGAGAAAACTGTGTACTAAATAGATTACTCCTTAAAAAGTAAATAATAAAGTCAGTACAATGAGTGAAATTATCGTTCAGAGCAAGTATTTAACTTACCCATCTATTCACTGACCGGACATAGCATTGTTTAACTGCAGTCGCTAAATATACAGCATGGCCGCTTTGTCAGATGGATAAAAGTGCTCATTTAAGTTTTTGTACTTTGAATATAGGAGTGTAAAGGGCCTTATCCCGGGTGTGACTTTTTTCACGCTTTATGTGTAGACCACAAATAATATCACCCGAACCATTGTTCCTCTATGTGGTTGATTTTAAAATCTTATTGATTTGTAATGCAGACAATGTAAATTTTCATTTCCCATCAAGTCAATGACGTGTATGCATTATGTATATCTTGACACAAATAAAGTTAAAATACGAAAGTAAACTCCTGAGACTGCCATCTTTAATATGAAAACGTTGATTGCTCTTAGTCTAATAACAGATTATTTCTTTATTTTGGGAGCTTTTGCTCTAATGTGCCTCATCAGCTGAATAAACCGTGGTGCTGACCTGAGAGTGCTGCTAACTAGTGGCAGCTCGTAGCTATAATTACTGGGGATGCTCCTTGAAAATTTTTTTATCCATTGTTTTAATACTGTGTAAAACGAAACAAACATACGTAATTTTAACGTTCTAATTTTTAACAGACAAACACATGAATGTTTATACATAAACTTGATAAAATCCTAAACTTTACTGATAGCCTAAATTGTCACAGGTCAAGCTTGATTCATTCATGGTAAGCACTTGACAGCTTACAACAACTGCGTGAACGACTTCATCATCAAATGATCATACGTCCAGAGACATGATTCTGTTCACCTCCCTATGCCCAGGACTCCTTACTCGCTGCAATGTCCTAAGTGCATTTATCTCTAAGGATCAAGACAATACGTTCTTTACCTGGATTCAGACATGTGCTCACGGCCGTATGCACACAACAGCCAAACACCGCGTTGCCGGAGCGCACTGTGCTGGGCGGTGAAGCAAATTGTACTACCCTCACGTCCACTGGTTTCGTACGAGTATAAAGAAGGAACTAAAGAATAAAGACTTGTTATATTAAATATTATCGATAATATTAAGTGAAAATAGAGTGTGCTGCAGTTTTACAGTATCTGTACACCGCCACTGCTAGAGTTAGTCATTTCAGTGTGAAACAGTTCAGTTTGAAAAATTAATAGCAAAGTGCTCTGCTAAACTTTTTATAAACCGTAAATGATGCAGATAGCTGTATATTTTATGCCTTATCTGTACTAAAATAAATTCCCAGATAAAATGCTCTAAGGTACTACCTGGTAGTACCAGGTGGCGTAATAACTCAGTGGTAGCGTGATCCTTACACTGAGGGTTAGCACTGGAGCTTCCTACACTGCCAGGTTAGCAGCATACTTTAGTCAGCTGATGAGGCCTGTTAGAACAAAAGCTCCCAAAAGAAATAAATAATCTGTTATGAGAGTATAAAGGGCATCCAACGATTTATTCATCTTAAAACAAGGTTCTTTGTTTATAAGCTTCTAGGGCAGTTAGTGAAATGCCCTTTTCTCGACATTATGATAATTATGCACATTTTTTATTTTTACCTTCCCTTCTATACTTATTGTTTCAGAGCTAAAAACTGTCCATCTGAAAAAAATACGTAATTATTGATTTTTTTCCAGGTTTGTTGGTGGTGAGATGAACACTTGCTACAACTGCGTAGATCGGTGGGTGGAAAGGGGTTTTGGGAACCAAGTCGCCATCATTCACGACAGTCCTGTGACAAAGACCATGACGAATATATCCTACAGACAACTGCAGCAAAAGGTACGAATTAAGTCTGATTGATTAATTAAAGAATGATAACTAGATACTTAAGACCGTAAGCGTTTGGTGCATTTTGTGTGGGTTCATGAAAAACTGCACTCACTAAGCTGTGATTACGTTACATTTGATAATTTTTGCAGCTTTCTACTCTTGATACAATGAACTTTCATGCAAAATTATACATGAAATGCTTACATTAGATAAATTAAAAATCGATTTTTGATGAATAAATCGAAAAAAGCTTTCAGTAACTGCAATGTTTGCACTGTAACAAGATACGGTATCACTTCTGTGAAATCGGCTAATGCAGAGAATTTCTATTATCCAGACGCAACGCTCTCGAACACTTTGGCTTAAAGGCTATTCTTTATTTAAGGAAAAATTCCTGTTAAAATATAAAACGGCCTTAAGTTGTCCTTGGCTGATCAGTTGGTTTTTCCTGGAATAGCAGCAGAACTCTGTACAGCTGATTCTGTAGCAAGCAGGCGATCAATAAAATAGTGTGTACGATCACGCAAGTGTACACCAGACTAAGTTACTCAATAAGGCTAAGTTAGAGTGTCCGAAGAGGGCGTGCTTTTCTGGATTTTATCCAAATAAATCACTTATAAGTGTTTAAACAAATAACATGATTGGATAACTGATATTCTCCTGAATAGAACAGTACCTAATTTGTAATCATTTAGTTACATCCGTGCTCATACACTAACAGCAAAAGTCATAGGTCTTATAAGACCTATTTTGAATGGCACGGTCCTGAAGGAGTTGACTGACTATTTTAATTGTGCGGAGGTGGCTGTGATACTAAATCAGAGGCAAATGCCAATGTCCACTTGTAACACGTTAACAAATATTTATATAATTTAGTATAGTATAGTAATTTTTTATTGACAGCAAGTCACAACACACATAGATTAGCATGGTCCTCTATGCTTATGGGCCCTCCTGGCAGCTGTGGCAACTGCCCACTGTGCACAGCCATTTAGACCACTCTGGCATAGATTAAAAGATTCTCAAACTTTCAGTACTTACTACTGTGTGACTTACTTACAGTAATACACCACATACAGTTTGAGGGTTAGTTTAAAAAAGCCAGCTGCAGCGGAAAATTCGTATAGTGACAAAAATATAATGTTATTTTTACATCATTATGATCTCATTGCACTGTTTCTTTTGGAACACCCTGTACAAGACTGCCGTCATATTGTTTACATTAGATTAATTATGTTTATGCTTTACGTTTACGTTAACTAATGGTATTTACTAGATCGTAAGACAGCTTCCGAGCTGTGCGTTCGTAACCGTTATATGATATCATTTGCAGGTGGCAAGATTAGCCGGAATTCTCGTGAAATATGGCGTACAACAAGGTGACCGTGTCCTCATCTACATGCCTATGATACCGGAAGCGGTGATATCCATGTTAGCTTGTGCCCGGATAGGCGCCATTCACTCGTTAGTGTTTGGCGGATTCGCTGCCCGAGAACTTGCCGTCCGAATAAATCATGCACAGGTAGCTTATTATGGCAGTAATGAGCTTTGGTAAACTGTGATTATTAATCGCCTGATGAACGGTAATGTATTGAAGAAGGTTGAGTGATCTTTTAATGGTGTGTCGAGAAATATGTTACCAATTTTAAAAGTCTTAATGTAATCTTACCTTTAAATAATTTTACCTGTATAGTTATTTGTACAGTTATTGTACTAATAAGGTACCTACAGCTGATACAGTTGTTATAAGGTCTTGCATGCTACAACGAGAATAACGTAAAAAACATCAATATTCCAGCGTTTCAAATTCAAACCAAGTTTTCAAACAACCAGTAAAAAGCAGTCTTACAAAGATCGTGCATATTACATGATTTTGTTTTGCAATAAAACTAATAATTTGTTGTGCACCGAAACTGCAGTTAAAAGTTAAATTGTGCTAATTGCATGACGTTTCAAACGTTTTGTGATAAGGAACGTGTGTGGCTGAAGTGCTGAATTATTTGAATCTGTAATTTTAGGTTCGAATCGAATTCAAACTAAAAACTCATTTGAATTGAACTCTAACATTCGATGGGCACCTCTAAGGACCCCTTGGAAATAAGTACTGAGCAACTTAAGGTGGTATCGCTGGACTATGTCCTAAGTGAATGAAACTATTACTACTACTACTACTACTACTACTACTACTACTACTACTACTACTACTACTACTACTACTACTACTACTGCTGCTGCTACTGCTACTGCTACTGCTACTGCTGCTACTACTACCACTACCACCACCAGCACCACCACCACCACCTCTAATACCAACACCACCACCACTACCACTACCACCACCACCAACACCAACACCACCAATACCACTACTACTACTAAAATTATTGCAGCACTTACTGTATGAGATGCATAAATGAAAATCTTAGTGCACTATGCAAGCTATTGTTATTTTTCATTTTAGCCTGCAGTTGTTTTGTCGGCAAACTGCGGCATCGAACCCGGACGCTTGGTGGATTACAAAACCATCCTAGACGACGCCGTTGACATGTGCGATCACAAGCCAGACAAGTGCATTATATTAAACCGTCCACAAATGGTAGGAGATTTCCCTTATTGAAATATGATTTATGTTCTGCTGACAATCAGCAAATTGTATAGATTTTGCTAACCAAGTGTAATTACTTTTTTCAATTCAATTTCAATTTATTTATCTCTATAGTGTTACAATAAAACATGATTAATAAAAGAATCTCTAATAAATCTTGAAAAATGATTAAAATATATAGATCTAGAACTAGAGAAAGGACAGCGAAAAGACTATAAAGTCACCTGGTCTGCTCTCCTTTACCGAATATAAATAAAAAGATTTTTTAGACACTGGTGGGCATTAATGTTATCAGTTTAATTTTAGGAAACATTAGTAATTTTTATATATAAATTATATAGTATTTTCTATATAATCCAGAGAAAAGAATATACATGTATGTAATTTAATTAGCGGGCAACAAAATAAGGTCAATCTTGATTAAACTAAAAATTGCATTTAGATTTTATGTGAAATACAAGTCAAAATTGTTATGAAATGATAAAAACACTTTGGGTTAATAATGCTATTAATCAACAGCAGGAGTTGAATACATTTTGATTTGAGTTCAACTTCATTATTTCTAAATTACTACTTAATTACTGATTAAAGGAAAAGCCAATCCTGCTGGGAAGTTTGACTTATTTCAGTGTTTGCAAAAAAATGTTAGAAGGATTTAATAATAAAACTGCGAGATCATCTCATGCAATCAGTAACATCACATTAGAATCCTGATCATTTCACCCTTGCGCACCTCCATTTTGAACACCAGTTCTTCCACCAATGATGTCATTTAATAGCTGAAGAAAAGGAACACACTTGTCAATTTCCGTAAGAAGTATAACAAGTCCTTACAAAAAATTAGATAGCTAATCTTGTAATATTTTTCGCATGAATGTTAGATAAGCTGCAGAAGTTTGAATTAGTTTAAGCAGTGCGTGTTTATGGAAAGCCATGATGTGTTTACAAAAAGTCATGAAGTCTCCCAGTTATGTCATAGTTTTATAGTGAATGACGCCTACCACCGCACCTGAAAATTTCTATACAGCAGTAGTATAAATAAACTTTACACTTTATAGACAGTTATTTCTTTGTTATATTTTTCTATCTTTAAGTAATAACAGTAAAACAGACCCATGATGTGGAGTGACTTGTTCTTTCTCTTAATTTTGGTTTCTTGTGGTGAGAAATTAGGATTGACTTTTGATGTGACCTGGTAAGGAAGTGATTCTTGGAAGCAGAAGAATGCCAAGAGAGCAAATTGGTCCCCATTTCATACAGAGAAAGTGCGGCAGCATTTTGAGCCATCAAAATAGATTCAGTGCAGTTTGCTAAAATGCATTGTTTCCCGTTGTATTCTTCACATTGTTCTGTACACTAACTTTAACTTTAACATAATTTAGATATCTTAATTGGTATTTGAACACATGAACTTTCTTAGATAGCATATGTGGACTGTACGTGGGCTTTACTTATTTTACACATTAGTCTCTGTGTAGAGTGATTTACTTGCAGGATTTTGCTTGGAAACAAGAAAAAATAAACTAGCTAAGGAAAGTGCTAATATTACTACAGCTTGGGCTGCGAGGTACTGTCACGAGTACACAAATGCGTTGTCTGGTACACTTAACCTTTGACCTTTTCACGATCATCATCAGTCTTACTTGTTATTCAGTTTTAGGATCCTAGCTAGCCTAGCAAAGCTGTTAATTGTGATGGTAACCCGATTTGTTATTCAATTTTAGGAAGATGCCCGACTGCATCCAGGTAGAGACGTAAACTGGGATGAAGAAATGTACACAGCTCGCAGTCACGATTGTGTTCCCATACCGTCCACCGACCCCATCTACATATTGTACACTTCTGGAACTACTGGATTACCAAAGGTGCGCACTTCTGCTGTGAAAATTTCTTAAGCGAGTCATGATTTCGGTTTAAGAGTTACAAAAATGAATGATTTTTTTTTCAAAAAAGTTTGATGCATGCTTTGGCATAAATGATATTTTCTGCATTTGTATATTTAATTTAGGCAGTGGTGCGCCCTAGTGGTGGACACGCGGTGGTCTTAAACTGGAGCATGAAAGCGATTTACGGCATCAACCCGCACGAGGTCTGGTGGGCCGCGTCCGACCTTGGGTGGGTCGTGGGTCATTCCTACATCTGCTATGCTCCACTGCTGACATGCAACACGTCTGTTTTATATGAAGTAAGTTATGGAAACTGTAGCATTTCATAGTAAAGTAATATGATTCGAGTGAGTGTGCCTGGTATTTTTACCACTAACAGATGTTTCTACTTTTGTAACAGTAATGTGATGGTGTTCATGGCCGAGTGGTCCCGCTCGTATTCTTTTTGTGAATGTCTTGTGACATCTAGGCTCAATAAATAGATGAACTGGAAGTGGTGATGGTATGTGCTCCACAACCAAATTAAGCAATGCCTAGTCTGGTCAGTGAATGGATGAGTGACCTCCAGGTTCAATACCTGCTCTGGAGAGTTTTTTTTTTTGCTCTGGAGATTTTGGCAGTGTACCTCTTTGCTTGGGAAGAGCATGCTCTACCAGAAAGCGAATTCGAATTGAGTCTCTATTTGATTGAATTCATTTCGTTTAATTTTTTTACTTGCATTTATTTAGCATACTACAATATACCGTTTGAATTTTTAACCTGGCAAAACCAGCATTTATACAGGGCCGTCTTAATGCATGGGCATGCTAGGCAGTTGCCCGGGGACACCACACGCATAGGGGCTCATGCTAATCTTCACTATGCTGTGAATAAATAAAAAAAATACTATACTATACCAAACTATACATATTTGTTATTGTGTTACGAGCAGTAGATTTGTTTGTTTGTTTCTGTCTGTTTCTGTAGCAATTTAGATCATAAAATAGCCAATAAAATCACATAAAAGCCAAAAATCACAAGACCTTTTGCGGTTGAAAACCTGAAAGACCAACAAAAAGCAAGGAGTTTTGAACTTGCACTTAGCAACAAATTTGAACCACTACTACAAGCCAACGATATTGAAGAACAGTGGAAAATATTCAAAGAAGCAGTAACAGCAGTTGCAGATGAACAGATCGGCAGAAGAAGGGGTAACAGAAAAGAAATGTGGATACAAGAAAAAACTTGGGAATTAATTGATGAAAGAAAGAAGACTAAGCAAATGAAAGACCAAGCAAAAACACCAGAAAGCAGGAGTCAAGCCAATGAGCAGTACCAACTGGCAGATAGAGCAGTAAAAAGACGTTGCAGGAGGGACAAGAACGAATGGTTTGAAAAGAAGGGTGAAGAAGCACAGTTAGCAGCCAGCCATAATGATACCAAGACTCTCTACAGAATTGTTAAAGATCTAACGGGAACAGGAGGCACCCCAGCTGTGCCAGTCAAGAACAAAAGTGGTGTGACTCTCACAACAACAGAACAGCAAAACGCACGATGGGTGGAACACTTCAAGGAAGTTCTCAACCAGCCAAACCCAACAACATTATTCAATTTTGAGAATGAAATTGGACAACAACAGCTAGATGTAAGATTGGACAACATCAGTGAACTGGAAGTCGAAACTGCCATCAAAAAACTAAAGAACAACAAAGCAGCTGGAGAGGACCAAATAACAGCTGAGCTCCTGAAACACGGTAATAAAGGGATAACACGATCAATGACAAAGCTCCTGAACAGCTGCTGGGAACAACAAAAGGTCCCCGAAGATTGGAGAAATGGAGTCATCGTGAAGTTGCCTAAAAAAGGGAACCTGACAGATTGCAACAATTGGAGAGGAATAACTCTGATGTCAATACCTGGAAAAGTCCTGAGTATAGTGCTGCTAGATCGGTTGAGAGATGCTGTTGATATAAGACTAAGAGAACAACAAGCTGGATTTAGAAAAGGAAGATCATGCTGTGAACAGATATTCACTCTCAGAAACATCATTGAGCAATGTATGGAATTCCAACAGCCCTTATTAATCAATTTTATTGATTTCAAGAAGGCTTTTGACTCTGTTCACAGGCAGTCTCTATGGAAAATTGCTTCTCTGTATGGTTTCCCACAGAAATTCATTTCAACCATCCAGAACTTTTACCAAAACAGCGGCTGTTGTATAAGAACACAAGAGGGAAACACCGAGTATTTCACCATCGAAACTGGAGTTAAGCAAGGTTGCATTATGTCGCCATTCCTGTTCCTACTGACGATTGATTTCATCATGAACAAGGCGGTTGATGGTAAAGATCTAGGAATGCAATGGAAACAACAACAACGATTGGCAGATCTGGACTTTGCTGACGATATAGCTCTTCTGGAAACATCAAAAGAAAGCCTGCAACAACTGACCACAAGTATGGAAGAAGTAGTGGGAAAAATTGGATTGAGAATTAGTCAAGAAAAGACCAAAGTTTTGAAAGTGTGGACAAACCAACAGAATGATGTACATATAACAGTGGGAGGCCAAATGGTTAAGAACGTTACCAGTTTTTCATATCTGGTACAGAAAATGACAT
This sequence comes from Tubiluchus corallicola, assembly GCA_030141605.1. Taxonomy (NCBI): domain Eukaryota; kingdom Metazoa; phylum Priapulida; class Priapulimorpha; order Priapulimorphida; family Tubiluchidae; genus Tubiluchus; species Tubiluchus corallicola. Next base: position 134,236 of record JAQGDQ010000183.1, on the reverse strand, counting down.
CAGGGGGAGAATTGGCAAAGCAACAGCAGTATTTAGGAAGATGGGAAAAATCTGGACAAGCAAGAAAATTGACATGAAAATCAAACTTCGTCTGTACAACGCCATTGTGCTGCCAACGGCTCTCTATGCCAGCGAAACCTGGAAAGTCACAGCGGAGTTATCAAAGAAACTGAACGTCTTCCACCAAAAATGCCTTCGAAAGATACTAAAAATCTCCTACCGCGACCATGTCACCAATGTAGAAGTTCTTCAACGAGCGCAGTCATTGCGGTTACAAGATATAGTTACAGAGAGAAGAATGAAACTGGGTGGACATATTCTCCGTCTATCAGAAAGTCGCTACGCCAAAACAGCAGTACAGTGGGAACCACCTGGTGGGAAACGAAAAAGAGGTCGGCCAAAAACAACGTGGCGCAGATCCTTCAAAGAAGACCTTCGAGCTGTCAACAGACGTTGGGAAAACGTAGAGAACGAAGCCGCCGATAGAACTCAGTGGAAAATGCTATCTGCCCAATGTGCATCAATGCGCAGGAAGGACTAAGGTCTAAGGTTACGAGCAGACATTGGCATTTGTCTCTGATTTAAGGCTCTGTGTAGGACAATGTTCATTTTGAAGACTGAAACTTATAAAAAATCAGCTTCCTAGCAGAATGAGGCAGTAGCGTTTGAACTGGCTTCCACTCATGTGTATAGAAGATGACTTTCTGAAGACCACTAGCATTTGAACTGGCTTCCACTCATTCATACGGAAGATGACTTTCTGAAGACCACTAGCGTTTGAACTGGCTTTCACTCATGTGTATGGAAGATGACTTTCTGAAGACCACTAGCGTTTAAACTGACTTCCACTCATTCGTACGGAAAATGACTTTCTGAAGACGACTAGCATTAGACCTGGCTTCCGCTCATTTGTATGGAAGATGACTTTCTGAAGACCATTAGCATTTGAACTGGCTTCCACTCATTCGTATGGAAGATGACTTTCTGAAGACCACTAGCGTTTGAACTGGCTTCCACTCATTTGTATGGAAGATGACTTTCTGAAGACTACTAGTGTTTGAACTGACTTCCACTCATTCGTACGGAAAATGACTTTCTGAAGACCACTAGCATTTGAACTGGCTTCCACTCATTCGTATGGAAGATGACTTTCTGAAGACCACTAGAGTTTGAACTGGCTTCCACTCATTCGTATGGAAGATGACTTTCTGAAGACCACTAGAGTTTGAACTGGCTTCCACTCATTCGTATGGAAGATGACTTTCTGAAGACCTCTAGTGTTTGAACTGGCTTCCACTCATTTGTATGGAAGATGACTTTCTGAAGACCACTAGTGTTTGAACTGGCTTCCACTCATTCGTGTGGAAGATGACTTTCTGAAGACCACTAGCATTTGAACTGGGTTCCACTCATTCGTATGGAAGATGACTTTCTGAAGATCACTAGCATTTGAACTGGGTTCCACTCATTCGTATGGAAGATGACTTTCTGAAGACCACTAGCGTTTGAACTGGCTTTCACTCATTCGTATGGAAGATGACTTTCTGAAGACCACTAGCATTTGAACTGGCTTCCACTCATTCGTACGGAACATGACTTTCTGAAGACCACTAGCATTTGAACTGGGTTCCACTCATTCGTATGGAAGATGACTTTTCGAAGACCACTAGCGTTTGACCTGGCTTCCACTCATTCGTACGGAAGATGACTTTCTGAAGACCGCTGACGTTAAGCAAATTAAGCAATTTTTTTTGTTGAATACTTGATTAATAATAAATAATTCATAGAAATTTCATACGGCACCATTTCCATCTGTATGGTTTACCAATAGAGTATCATTTATATGTTAAAATTTTTGTGTTTCTCAAGACTCATTTTGTACTGTTAAAACGTTTGTGTTGATTAATCTTTGCTGTACTGCATGCTCTTTAATGTTTAAACACTGAATTTGTGTAAATACCAATACTGTATACCAATACAATAAATATAATTTTGTTTCATTTTACCAATCATTTACATTTTTATTCCTGTGACTGGTTGTGACTAGGGACTAGTAGGGGACCTCTGGGGAGAGGTAGGGACTAGTGCTAGAACAGAACAAGAAACAGCTAGAAGGTCTTGGAGAGCACTATAAGGTTCCCCATTGGGGCTTATATTGTCCTTGATTTTAGGCTTTTGAGACCTTTAATGGTAGAAAAAACGTCAGTTTAGTAAGCAATTTCTCAACGGTTTTTCGTCTTCAAGGGTACAAAATTTAGGTCTTAATTCAAAAACAGCAATTGCTCTTTAATCAGGGAATTAAGTAATTTTCATCCACTAGCTGTCTTGGCCTACTCAAACTGTTTAACCGCGAGGAATCAGTGAGCAAACAAAATACAGCAAGGTGCGCGAGCTCTAATTTACATGTTGATTTACTTCTGTCAAAGACAATCGCGCCACTCATGCCACCTGATTAGAGCTAAATTTTATTACAACTAAGTTACTAGGTGATAAAAAGAGTTAAGTCGTTATACTACTTGTGCATAACTTATCAAGAAACGTGCTTTTTCCTGAAAAATTGCAACAAAAGTGAGGTACACATTGTTATCGTCTACAATTCAATTTTGTTGAGTGAAAGATGGAAATTGTGCTACTAACGTGTTACGGATATGCTTATAGGTAATTAAATGGTGAGAAAGCTAAATATGTGAACTGGGCGATACATTGTTTTTTCTTTAGGTGCAGGGTCAGTAAATTTAGGTTTTGGGTCTGCGACCCTGACAGACCCGGTGCACTTTAAGCACTGATAGGGATCTCAGTGCACTGCTTTGCCCAGAGGCTTATAATGCTGTTAAGATGGCCCTGCATTTATAATTTTTTTGACAACAGAGACCATTTCTCGTGCAGAGCTCTTATATTGACAATTTAAACTGAATCATTTTGTTTCGTTGTACTAATTTTACTTTCAGGGTAATGCCGTTTCCACTCCTAATGCCGGTGCCATGTTTCGTGTTATACACGAACACAATATCGTTGCGGCCCTGTCCGACCCGACCACACTGCGAGGTCTACGTACGGCGGATCCGGAATTTCTCCGCGGCAGACATCACGTTCTGAACAAGTAAGCGTCGTAGTTGACTTTACCCTGAGCCGATTTCCTTCTCTTGCAGGGCAAGCCGGTCGGGACGCCGAACGCGGGCAGCTTGTTCCGAGTAATTCACGATCACGAGGTGTCGGCGCTGTTTATCGCCCCGACGGCACTACGAGCCGTTCGACAAGATGATCCCGAAATAGTTTTTGGTAGACGCTACACGCTGTACAAGTAGGTAGCTGGATTTGACAGAGGTGGTTGGTGAACTCCTTCAAACTTTCTAACGCCACTCAAAGTCACTTTCTCGTTAATGCTTCAAGTGCTAGTCTATCTAGTTGTAGTTACTTTCGTCCTTTTTCCTGCTCTGTACTGGTTGGTGTCATAAAAGCTTGCTCTGTGGCAGGTCTGCTTGCATTTAGAACAAAAACTGTTTTAACATTTAATGTTATTCTATGCTATTGTATGATTTTTTGTCGTGATTGGCGGCCCGTTATACTCAATTCTGAACTTTATCAAAGGTGGATCCATGTGCTGTTTTGTCCGTACATTTTCATTACCCAAAACCTTGGTTGCAAACTGACACACTACTAAAGCATCTAGAAGGCTTATAGGCTTATTGTTTTACGTCATTTTCTGCAAAATGGTGTTGTGAAATAAGCTTAACAGCTTGTGCCTTTTTTACCGCTAGATGGGGATGCCATCTGCGTAGCAATGATACACTAAGCTACGTGGTCGATACCAACTTAAACACTGGCAGGTAGGGGCAAGCATTCTTTGTCTGAAGGAGAATTCCAATCGTGAAGGAGAATTTGTGACTTTCGAACTCAAATCAAAACCGAACTTCAGGACTTTGAATCCGAATCAAATTCAAATTCGCTTTATAAAAGGCCGTCTCGCAAAGGTCGTGCATATTAGTCGATTTTGTCCTGCAGTAAAAATACTAATAACTTGTTTAAAAATTGTGCACAGAAGTCTCGCCACGTTGACGATGTTTGAAATGTTTTAACGATACAGAACGTTTATATTTGAAGTGATCGATTATTCGAATACATAATTTTAGGTTTAAAAAAAGCCCCTGCTAATCAAATTTGAACGTTGAATTCTAATGTTTTATGCTCACCCCTACTGACTAATACCCAATGAAGCTGAGTTTTCAGGTAATTTTAAAAAAAAATAATAAACATTGTATGGGTAAACAAAAACAGTAAAAAAATTAATGAAAAAATAAAAGTTGTGCATAAATTTTTGGCAGTACGTTGCTCTCAAATTTGAAATACGATTGTTGTCGCCATGGAAACAGGAGCTAGGTGACATGCAAGCTAAAAGAACACCTAAGTTTTTTTAATTCCGTTCTTGACCATCCGGTAACCCTTTTTGGCTAAACGAATGGATTAGCATTCAAGATGCTTTAGTACTGTAGATTTCATGATTTATAACACTAGTACAGGCTCGTAGGGTTGCCAGGTGCCTCTTTTAGAGATGTGTTGATTGTTAGGAGATTGTCTTGCTTTTTTTTTTACCTAAACTGTCTTGCATTTTTCTCGGCTCATCTGAGAAACATATTTGCGTGAAACTTTGTGAAGTAAATTGAGCCTGTTTTGTGTTCTTCTTCTTTTTCGTTGTCGGCATGTTCAAACTAGGGAGTTTTCTGTCGCAAGTTTTCTCTCTGACAGTAAACACGCAAGTGTGAACTGCTTTGCGAGTTACTGTCGGCAAGTTATTGCGAATTCAGTGACAGTTGCTGCGAGTTACCGTCTTCCTCGACGAGTTACTCTCGACACTTCTCACAGTGAATAGAGAAGTGAGTGTTAACTCTTGTTTCGCCATGGAGAGTAACTCGCGGCAAGTTTTGCTGTCTAGTCTGAACAAGCTTGCGAGTTACTTGATAAGTTAACTTCGCCCGAAAACTCGCCAGTTTGAAAGCTCCCTAACTCTGTATGTGTTACAATTTGCCCGACTTCCTGCTTGATTTCCTTTACCTGGTAATGATATTAATTTAACATTATCAGTCAATTTTCATAGATTTTCTGTATGTTTTTGTATTTTACATTTAAGTTAACTCTGTTAAGCAACTGAGAACAGACCTTAACAAACAATGTCTAATGTTATCTGACTAATTATATTGTCATGTTTAATAACATACTTCAAAGGTATGCAGGATTTGAATTTGCAAAAAGTGTATAACTTCCTGCAAGGTAGCAGGTACGCTTGAGAAAGAGTATGAATGTTATTACTAGTGATATCGCAAACCTTCTTATGGTAAGACTTTGCTCCATGCCTCTTCTGGTGAAGTGCATGGTTCCTATCCGGTTGCAGTTTCCGCCTTTTTTACAAATTTGTCAAATAACTATGTATTAATTTCATCATTATGTTGTTATTGTGGAATAGAAAGCTGGTCTTTTTATTGTTTGTTTTGCAATTTGTTTGATGCTTGCCTAAGTTGTATTGATGGTATTGTAAGTTGATATTAATAATTTTAATGTTTAGTTTGGCCGCATGTGATAATTATAAAGTAGTACTCATGTTGTTGCTTGTTTGTTGTCAACTGGTTTATGCCATACTGCACCTGAGCTGAGACAATTTTATGTTTTTAAAAGTTCAATAAGCCTTTTTGTAGTTTCGTTGTGCGCACGCGGAGTTGCTGTAGGTCAAAGGTTAAGTTTACCACACCAAACTCGTCTCAACTACAATCGTCACGTGATGTGTGGGTAAATCAAAACATCAGTTCAGTGCTTTCAGTTGTTTTACGTGGTATTTACTTAATTATGCTTATGTCTGCATGTAGAGTGATTTACTAGCAGGATCTTGCTTGGGAGCAATAAAAAATGAACTAGGTAAGGTTCTAGCTAGCTGTTAAAACTGTTAATATTACAATACCTTGGGCTGCTAGGCATTGTCGAGTGTACACAAATGTGTTGTCTTGTACACTTAACCTTTGACCTTTTCACGATCATCATCAATCACTGGAACTGTGAAAAGGCTTATTATGTAAATTTTTTTCTCGTAGAAGGCTTGCGCAACACTGCAAGTTAATTACCGTAGTTTTTAAAACAGTGAAGCAGTGGCCAGCATCCTAGAGTTGTTTCACACCAAAAAATGTCCTTATAAAAATTTGGGCATAATTTTTTTTCACTATTATGTGTCTGCTTTATTTTGATTAATACATTTTTAAGAAAATAGTTTCGCCTGGATAGTGTGTGTTAAAGTTTTGGAGAGGTAGTGCCTCGGCATATTTGGAAATGGATAAAAGTTTTCTGTTACCTTAACCAGGTGGAGCTTAACGACTAGTGTTGGTCTTACTTGCGAATGTAAAATAATTTGCTAAATTTTCTGGAAGCATTAAAAAATTATTATCTATTGGCACTTTCAAACTTAGGGAATTTCTGTCGTGAGTTTTCTCTCTGACAGTGAAGTTGCAAGTGCAAACTGCTTTGTGAGTTACTGTCTGCAAGTTACTCTCCGACGGTTGCTGCAAATTGATTTTTTACGTGTGAGGTTACTGTCTAGTGTGAATGCCTCGGTTAGTTACTCTCGATAATTCTCGCAGCAAATAGAGAATTGAGTGCGAGCTCGTGCTTACTATTGGAGAGTAACTCAAAGCAAATTTTTGTCTATAGTCTGAACACACTTGTGAGTTACGCGGCAAGTTAGCTTAGCAAGAAAACTCTCTAGTCTGAAAGCGCCATAACATTTTTAGTGTTTCGAATGTCTTCGGAACATGTTTCGAATGTCTTCATCTTTGTGTTGTTGCCTGGTAGTTTCTTTGTTAAAATTCTGATTGATAAATGGCTTCACCTTCAAAAACTTTATCTTACACTAATGTCAAACAAAACAGTTTGTCTTACACTAACGTTTGTCAGTTAGCAATACATCATTATTAAAGGAAGACTGGACGATTGTTTAGACTCCATCTCATTTTAATTTACTGTCCACAATATACATTTTTTGCCTATAAAAGCAATTGGTCCTTATATTTGAATAATTAGCTTAGAAAGTTAATTAACGGCAACCGAACACAGCTATTGCTTACGTCAGAAACTAACCACAGTTTGTGCAATGGCAGGCATCTTTCCTTGCGCGTCAAGCACGTTTGTATAGGTGTTACTGTTTAGATTCGTGATGTCACGAAAATGGGTTCTACGTCGTATTACGTCAAAAACTAAAACTGCAATTCATGATCATGGTTATCACGGTACCGCCTTTTATTTGTTGGCCACGCGAATGTGACAAAAAGGCCCCGCTGCCAATCTTAGTAGATTCACTGAGCCGTGCGTAGCTTTCAAAGTTTAACAAAATTTGAGTATCCGAGGTAATTATTATTTAATCTAAGCCTTGATTTAAAAAAAGCTATTGTAGTTTTCAGTATTTTAGGGCATTGTTCATTCTGAACTCGTGTTTACACAATCGTCCGTTTTTTATTTAACTTCTTCGCAAAATTAAATTTGTGCATTTAATGTCTGATGTATCCATTCCTTTCGTAATCATAACCTCTTTTCAGATTTCGGTATCTCTTCGTAGCCGGCGAGCATTGCGACAACGAGACGTTGAACTGGGGAAAGTGGGCATTCGGGGTGCCGGTCTTGGACAACTGGTGGCAAACGGAGACAGCGTGGGCCATCACCGCTAGTTGTGTCGGCTTGAAGAACAGTCTCAATCCTCCCCACGGAGTGTCGGGCATGCCAGTGCCGGGTTACAATGGTAAGAATGTTGAAGCCGTACTCGGAAGTAAAACCTTTTTACTGAAAACTTTCTGCAGTGTGTGGTGACATTCACACCAGTGATAAGAGATACAACTCCGCGTATGTGTGATGCATGACCCGTAATGCATACACAACGGTTTGGTATTTAAACATGTGAAAGTGTTTCCATGTGTGTGTAATGCACAGTCCGTAATGCGTGATGCATAGGGTTACCAGGTTAGTAAATTGGAAATAGGGGACGCTCTTAAAATCTTTGTCTATATTATTATAATGTGTGTGCTTGCAAACCAAAACCATCCATAAGTCGGCATAGTTAAGACCAAATTATGATGTTTCAAACTAGAATGACCTAAAAGTTTGGTCAACTGTCAAATTTTTGTGTTTTGTAAAAACTAATGCTAAATATATTGGACTTTTATATTCTAGCATCAAATTATTAAGAAACTGTTTAAAAAACACTAAAAATTTAGTTTTTTAACTTCTTACCCACTTTTCTATTTAGAAACTAGTACTGCAATTGTAAAAAAACTCCGATAGTAGCTCGTGGAGGCTTTCGTTTTGTTTCGGGTTTTTGCTGTTGCCAAGTGCAGACCTCCATCAGGGAGAGCCATCTACTGGATGTAAACATAACTTCAATGTGCCCTTGCAAAATCCATAGCAACTAATAACATTTGTGCAGTTGCTAAGTGTTTTGTAGAAACGCGACAAAGAAACAATGACCGACTTTAACAGTAATTTTCTCTCAAGATTATGTTTTTCAATCCACAGCCTGCACCTCAACTTCCACATGGATCATCTCAGCTTAGAAATAGCATAAAGCGATGAACTTGGCATAAAAATGATCTGAATATATCGTCTCTTATAATCGAAAGTCGTTTATATCCGAGTACCTCATATATGAAGATTTTTACACAGGAAAAACGTTACGAAAAATCGGGACCGGCATTGGTGGTCCCTTGCATGTTAGTGTCCCTTAAAAGCGAGTACCTTATACCCGAGGCTGACCGGAGTAATTTCTTCGGGTTATTTACATGCACTTTGAATGCAGCATCCACTCAATATCCCTGTTTGAAAAGTAACTTGGATCTTACTCATTAGCCTCTAAAAAGTCACTGGAATCACCACAGCCATATTTAGATGTGTGCAAAAAACTCTGCATATTTCCCCAAGGAGGTAAGCTGCCAGAATCAGCACGCTGGATAAAGCGACCCTGTCCAAGTTTTGGCTGTGATGGTCCCTCATCTATTTACTGACCAGCTCCAACTTTGCTTAACTTTTGTCGCGGAGTACAGGCGACTTCCCTCGTCTACTCCCCTTGCGCAACAGTTCGGGGAATGGAAAGTGATTGTTATACCGACTCTTGCTCTTCTGTCCAAATAATAAAATTTAGAAACTATGTCATGATGCTAGAGCTTGCTAGGGTAAAGTACAATTCTTCTTTTTAAATTAAGTCAAGGTGAAAGCTAAATTTTGGCTTCGAATTGAGAGAGAAAAGTAGTTCGTAAAAACTTTACTTTACAACTGAACTGCTTCCACTGATATTTGCTCACTCAAGAGAATCGATTGTTTAAATAAACTTTTGTCTTTGGATTAACTGATGCTACTAGAGCAGACATTTTGCAGTTTGAACATTTCCACACCATCACAAGCTCGTTTAGATTGTTATGCTTGTCGGCTGACTGGTCACTGTCAGTCATGGCTGTGAGCATGTAAACTGTGACAGTGTTCGGATAGTTGGTACAGCTAGATAATTTCCGCCTGTTTATTTCAGTCACAGTTTTGAAGAAAGATGGCACTGGCGAGGCAGGTGTGGATGAATTGGGACACATCTGTGTCAAGTAAGTTACTTAAAGATGTGCGGTGAGTGTATTAATTTTTATAGATGGCGGCAGTATCACTGCAAACCCTTTTGTTTTGTATGTTATTGCGTTTGTTGATGCAAAATTGGAGAAAGTTTGCAATGTTACATCTAGAAATCACTTCTTCATAAAGTAAATTGGTTAGAATTTTTTATGGCAGTCACTGTTTATAAGTTTCTCTGTTATGTAATTGTTGCATACAGGCAACGTAAACACTCATTAAAAACGCTCCTTTGTACCATTTTGTTATAAGCTTTGTGCATAACTTTCTTAAGCAGTTAGGCACTTTGTAAGCCAAGATCGATCAACAGGTTTGGTTAATTTAGAGCTTGCGGCAGGACTAGTATCTATCCAATTATCAAGGGTAATCTGTGAAATGGCAGAAGTGACGTAGCTATGTTTGAATGTATACATATTCTCTCTGAGCAAGGTAAACAACTAAAAACAACATTGTAAAAACAGAATGTTGAGTGACACCACCTAAAAGTTTTCCCGCTTACACCCATCTAGTTTTTTACTAGAGCTAATGTTGCCTAAATTTGATGGCTAATTCAACGGTACCATATAAAACGCTTTTCTTTGCTCAAATGCTGAATATTGAAGATGCTAGCTTTGTAATTCAGTGTCATTTTCAATACAGACTGCCTCTTCCGCCGGGAACTCTGTCAACGCTCTGGGACAATGATGCCAAATTCAAGGAGATTTACTTTTCAGAATACCCTGTAAGTATCAGCAGTTGGTAATACAGTCAACCTCGGATATAAGGGACACCTCGGGACCGGAAAAAACCGTCCTTTATATCCGATGTCCCTTATAGCCGAAGATTAGTCAGACCGAGGGTGTATCTAGACCTGTACTTTTCCGTACTTTTACCCATATTTTTATGGATTATTGCTACACATTCAGTGCAAACGGTATGTAGGAAGCTCCTTCAGTGATGCGAGATGTATGTGACCGCGGAAACCGAGCTGTTCGAAGGCAGAGTTTGCAAAAAATTGAGATTAAAAATCGATCGATTTTGCTATGATCATATGGTCCCTTATGTGCGAGGTAATTTACCGGGGTTTCTGTTATGCTATTATGCGGGACCTGAAGACATTGTCCCTTATAACCGAATGTCCCTTATATCCGAGTACCTTATATACAAAGATTTTTGTAAGGAAAAATGTTACGAAATATAGGGACCGGTGTTGGTGGTCCCTTAAAAGCGAATGTCGTTATAAGCGAGTACCTTATACTCGAGGTTGACTGTACTTACTAATAGGAAAACTTGTGGTAATTATGTCTTCTTAATTTTTTGCATCCAAAGTTTATTCTGTTTTTATTTGTTGCTTGAATTGTTAAAGGAAAATTGAACAGAATTTAAGCTGTAGCTCAAAATGATCCATTGTAAAGAATATTGAAAGAAAAAATACGTGTGCTTGCATAACAAAATCGTCCATAATTCGGCAATTAACATTTTCTAGTTATTCACAAATCCTGAATCTCCATTTCATGAGGATCATTTTGGTACAAAGTTCATCGCTCTATGTTATTTCTAAGCTGAGATAATCCACGTTGAAGTTGAGGTACAAGCTACACACTGAAAAACATAATCTTGAGAAAATCACTGTTAAAGTCAGCCATTGTTTTTGTTGCGTCTCTACAAAACACTTAGCAACCGTAAAAAAGTGTGGTTGCTATGGACTTTGCAAGAGCACATTGAAGTTATGTTTAAATTCAGTAGATGGCTCTTCCTGACGAAGATTTGGGCTTGTCAACAACAAAAACCCGAAGCAAAGTGACTGCTTCCACTAGCTACTATTGGAGTTTGAAAATACAAGTTTCTTGAAATTGCAGTGCTACTTTCTAGATAGAGAAATGGGTACAGGTTTATAAAATTTAATTTTTAGTATTTTCTGGACATTTTCTTGATGATTTGTTGCTAGAATAAAAAGTCCAATATATTTAGCGTTTGTTTTTATAAAAAAACAAAAAAATTAACATTTGATCAAATTTTTGGTACATTCTACTTTGAAGCATCGTATTGTAGTTTTAACTAAGCCGACTTATGGACAGTTTTGGTTTGCAAGCACATAAATATTGTTTTTCCAAGAATGACTAGCATGAAAGAATTATTACCGTGGAAGTCTGATTTCACGTTCGCTTTCGTTACTTTTTCACTTTTGCATACTTTTGCCCGTTTGGTAGTTAGATGGATACAGCGCCTGTGCTTTAGAAATGTGATGTGCATAAGTGGGGTAATCGCGAGTTTGTTGGCGCAGTGTCAAGTTTGGCATTAAAATTTTTGACTTGAAATTCTTCTGAGTTGTTGTAAGTAAGTGTTATAGAGTAGTCTCGCATTCCACTTTTTCTCTTTTGCAAACATGTGTAATACGCTCATGGAATGTTTGTGTCATTACAAATTGTGTTCAGTTGTGACGTCATTATTAACTGTATGCACCTGTCGCTAATTAAGCTGCTGATGTGTCATTAATTCCTAATATTTAATTGCCAGAAACACTTTAGCATTTTTGTGTACATATTAAAAAGTATATTTTATCAAACCTCAAAATAGGGTAGGATGTGAAAATTAATCATGTTTTCCTTTAAAATTAAGTATAGAGCACAAGTTACTATTTTGCTTAGGGATATTATGATACTATGGATGCAGGCCAGATGGACAAACATGGCTACATCTCTGTCATGTCTCGAGCCGATGATGTCATTAATGTCGCCGGACACAGAATTTCTGGAGGAGCCATTGAGGAGGTAACACCTACAAACTCGCCTCTTTGAGAGGCCTGAATTTTTGTCAGTTTTTTTAATTTGCGTTGGAAAACTCATTTGCAAAGCACAAGATCATGCATATGCCTCTATAATTACGATAGTAGGTCACCGTAAATGCGAGATCTTGTGCATTTGATCAAATATTACATCAATTCATTATCATTGTCATCACCATCACCATTGTCATCAGCATTAATAACTCGATCGTTGTCATGATTATCATCTACATAGTCAGCATAGTCATTATCAGTTTGTGTTTGCTTCGCTTCATTTAACGTATTTTTTTAGTTGTTGTTACTATAATTAATTAAGTCTTATCCATGTTGAGCGTAGCTCATAAGTTAATTTCTTCTGCTGCGCTCATAGCACTGTAATGCATTGTTAGTTAGTAATTTTATAACTTTTATTCTTGTATGTGCTAAATGGATGAATAAATAAATCTGAATCTAATTTTGCTATGCAAGTACACGATTAATGATATCATTAGTTGGAAGCTAATTTGAGAAGAGAAGATTCTGTTATTAACTCTTCTTTGTAATTTAGGCAATATTGGAACATGACGATCTAGCTGAATGTGCGGTCATCGGTGTGAACGATGAACTCAAAGGAACTGTTCCCATTGGACTGCTCGTGTTGAAGCACGGTTAGTATTACGTAATATTTTAGTGTAATAATTTAGGTTTGAAAACAAACGCACATAAAAAGACACTAGCACTCTAGTTATTGGAAAAGGTCCTCAGAATTGACTTCAGTGTTGGTTCCTGTCAGGGTTGAGCATCGAATATTCAAATTTGATGCGAACGAGTATTTTTTGTCCGAATTCGATTCGAAACTAAAATTACAGATTCGAATAATTCAGCACTTCAGCCTCATATGTTCTTTATCATTAAAATGTTTGAAACATCATGTAATTAGCGCAATTTAGCTGCAGTTTCTGTGCAGAATTTTTAAAAAACTAATAGTGTTTTTACTGCAGGCAGAACAAGATCAAGTAATATGTATGATCTTTGTAAGACCGCTTTTTAGTAGTGGTTCGAAAACTTACTGGAAAATCTTTCAATCTCAATTCAAATTCGGTTCGATTCGAATTCAGTTTCTGGTAGAGAATGCTCACCCTTGTTTCTGTTAATGTGAAATACACTGTTAATCAGTTCTGACGTAATCTGTAGCTCTGTGAACAGCATCATCTTGAGTTAGACACTTTGTTTTGTAAAGTAATTAAACTTTGCTCAATCAATCTTAATCTGTCATTGTTCATATCTCTTCAAATCCAAGAATTGTTCAGTGTAAATTTGCTCATCAGTGAGGTAAACATGTGACCTCAAATAGTGCAATTACAAGTTTCATTGTTGTGCCTGATTAACTTACTAGCCATTGACAAATTTCGCTTTTTACACAATATAAGGGACACCTCCGGACCAGAAAAAAATCGTCCCTTATCTCCGATGTCCCTTATAGCTGAAGTTGAGTCAGACCGAGGGTGTATCTAGACCTGTACTTTTCTGTGCTTTTACCCATATTTTTATGGATTATTGCTACACATTCAGTAGAAACGGTATGTAGGAAGCTCTTTCAGTGATGTGAGATGTATGTGATCACGGAAACCGAGCTATTCGAAGGCAGAGTTTGCGAAAAATTGAGGTTAAAAATCAATCAGTTTCGCTTTGATCATCGGGTCCCTTATATGCGAGGTAATTTACGGGGGTTTCTATTACTCGGGACCTGAAGATATTGTCCCTTATAACCGAAGGTCTCTTATAAGCGAGTACCTTACATACGAAGATTTTTACATACGAAAAATGTTACGAAATATAGGGACCGGTGTTGGTGGTCCCTTATAAGCGAGTACCTTATACCCAAGGTTGACTGTATCAGTTAATTTTGTTACAATGAGTGTTTGCAAGTAAAAACAGCCAACGGATCTATTAAGAGGGTTTTTCAGCTTTGTAATGATCTCACTCCTGTGTCAAGATCATATTTGGGTTTTGTGAATTTTCGGTAAATTTATTAAGTGTTTTATGTTGTTTTGTTTGATAAATGAAGCATTTTTCATGGAGATTTTTCTCAAGTTGTTTAATTATTTGCCTACTTAAACAAAAACAACCAACATATTCAGATAGCTAATGAAATAATCAATTTGTTATTTATGTAAAAATATAGGGCATGAACTTTTTGTGCGCTAATGACATTTGTAAAAAAATGTGTAAAATTTTCACACAGCAACAAGCCACAATTTGGAACAATAGGTTGCCATGGTGTTTGTGACACGCAGCTGCTATGTTCATTGTCCTGCTGTAGCTTCTAAGGTCACACTGACGGAATAGGCATTCCTAAAGTTGACGTTGCTATGGTGACTGAGCAATTTTTTGTCTGCCATTTAATGGCAAGTTAAAAAAACAATGCAAATGTGTAATTGCACTACATTCAGTCGTATGATGTTGTGGCATTTAGAAAAGCCAGTTAGTTTCGCAAAGTTTAACTGCTGGCAATCGTAGACGTTGACGCAGCTTGTGTTCTCATTGTCTTGCTTTTTTGCTCTAACCATTTAACAAAATCTTTCAACAATTTTTCATTTAGTCTTTCCTGCCGGAAAAGACGTCCTGCTACTTTAGTCGACGTAAATTTCTTGAAAAGAGTAAATTTAAAAAGGCAGCTGAACGTCTGCCTGCTTCAGTGACCAGGCATTCTGCTTTCTTCATTCTTAATTGCTTTAATTCTCATTTAGATGATTTACAAGATGTACCGTCAAGCAAAGGTTTGATTATTAGATGTTTTTGGCTGGAATTGAAAATGTTGCTTGTGTTGCGTTGTAGACCAGATTCGCTTATGTGCATGTATAACTACAGTGCCAGTTTGGTTACGGTGACTGGCATGTAGTTTCGTACGCCGCAGTCCTGAAAATAGCAATATATTGCAGTTACTACCGGCATGCATTTCAGAGAGTATGCATTTGGTGATAAACAAACGTTGCCTATAGGTAAACATTACTTTGTAATAAATACTACCGTGCTGTTTTTTGCAACCCGTACAATAGAACTTAGGTACATTGCAGTGACTGTAATTTTGTCCATTATGTCGGTATATCAACTGGTAACAGTAACTACTAAGTCTAATGTGCAACTCCACAAACTAATATTCGCGCATGGCATCATATTTAGTACTAACATGCTAAAAATGCTCGATATTCACGCATGTTGTATTCTTGTCGATCTGTAAAGATTTCATATTAACTGGAGGCTGTATTTACTCAAAACATGCTGATTAAACGAGAGGCTGTATTTACTGAAAACATGCAGTTGCTAGGTGTAGTTGAACCGAATATAGTTTGCTTGGAGTGATATTGTTAATTTTTTTTCATAGCTTTTCCTAATCTCTGGCTGTTTATTTGCAGTAGGAATTGGGGTTCTTTATGTCACAGTTGTTGTATCAGTGTTTCTTACTGTAAAATAATGCTTTGAAAAATACAAAGACCATGATGGTAAAGTTTCAGCATTTATTCCACAGTGCACGGGTATATGCAGTCATACAGTAACTAAATTGAAAGACACAAGACTTTTCAGCAGAGCTCTTCAGTGTCTACTTCTGCATTTATATCAAAATATCAAAGCACAAAACTAAAATTGTTGCTGAAAGCAGCCATGTTTGTTACTGAATAAAATTAGTACTAGATTCAGTAACTAAAACAGAGACAAGTTAGTAGCATGTTCTTTTTGTCTACATAAAATTGGATCTTTAAAATTTATGATTCTTCGAAATTTTGAAATTACTTCCGAAATTTTAGGATGAAAATCTGAGCTGCACATGTACATAATATTAAAATTTGAATCGTTATAATAATCTGCATATGACTGATTGTTGTGTAGATGCTGTCAGATGTGGCTTCATCTTAATGTTTTGATAAAATTGCATTATTTCATTAAGCTCCAACTAATTCAGAATTCTGCTGCCCGTCTCATCACGAAAACTAGAAAATATGATCATATTACACCCATTCTAAGAAAGTTACATTGGTTGCCGATAAAGTTCCGAATTCAATTTAAAATTGTTTGTATCACCTACAAAATACTACATGGTTTGACACCTGCATACCTTACTGATCTTTTAATACACCATAACGCATCCCGAGCACTTCGTTCTAATACTAATGCTGTACGTTCAAGAAATTTATTAAGATTGTTTTAAACAACATCTTAAAACACATTTATTTAAATTGTAAATTTTATGATGAATTATTTTTAATGTCTTTTAAATTTTATGTTTCTGATGAATTTTAAATATATTTTATTGTTGCTCAAATTTTAAACGATGTAGTGTGATATGTAAATAAATTTTACATTACATTGCATTAACATCCCTAGACTGTCATGTGTGTAGTGACTTGCTTCATTCATTAGTTCACAACGTTTGCTCGTCTGTTTGTCATTTCTAACTGTGTTGCACTGGTTTTATTTCGCCACAGTTGAGGGCGGTATGGCGAAACCAGAAGAACAAATAGTTGAAGAGGTCGTGCAGATCGTACGTGAGCTCATAGGACCCGTCGCCGCATTCAAGAAAGCCGTCATCATTCCCAAGCTGCCGAAAACGCGTTCTGGAAAGATTGCTCGCGGCACCCTGGTGGCGATGGCAGAAAATAAACCATTCAAAGTATGTATTGTCAAAGGAACCACTTTATTGCTCGTGAACAGATCTACTCAGGCTGGCAAACAGTCGTTTAATTGTCTCTAGTTTCTGTGGGCAGGTTGATTCCAGACATAATCACTCAATCCTCGACACCCATTGAACAGAAGAACTGTACTGGTGTTACTATCACAGATTCTTAAAAGGAAACAATGGGGAACAGTGGCATAGCTGGCAAGAAGGGCATCTAAGTGGTGCAACTGCTCCCCAAATTCTTTTTTCGAAATTGGCGCCTTTTCAACAATGGAGTCATTACTTGGTTTGACCAACCAGCCTCCCCTGTTTTTGAAATGAGTGTGCATTTACGCCACTCATTTGTCAAGGTTGATCTGATTGATTGAATCAAGGATCAATTTGCCCCAAACCTGGATACCATAATGTACTTGTGTCACACGTTTGCCTAGATGCGTTACAATTGATTTAGCAGTAAGCTTACCGATAGTTATATAGTTTCAGTTTCTTTACATTTTATTATGACGGTGTTACATCACAGCACCTTTTCTACGTGCCATATTTATCTGAGATTGAAACTAGCTCTTTTAGTAAAAAAAGGTCGTTATAAAAGTAAGTCACGCACTTGTGGCTTGGCGGGCTAATTTATCCGCCCCTTTCATATTTCCCACGGTGCCTGGCTATCGAAGCCTGCATGTGAATCGACGAGGTGCAGAATTACGGCTGGTCAACCCGGCCTTTATGTGGGACAGTTTCACTTGCAGGTTTGAAACGAATACAAGTGTTCCTGTATTCAGGGAAACTAGCTTAAACTATACATACATACTACCGGGAAGTGAGTAGATACATGTCACGGTGTTTGTGCGTGGTACAGCATTAATCATACAATAGGCTTAGCAATCATGAACGAAGTGCATGTGTTTAAACCGGCTTCACAACGGTCTTAAAATCGTCCCCGTCGCTTGCTCCTCCTAACTTTAAAATCTGGCTATGTCCCTGCTGGGGAATGGATTGCATAGTTAACCATTGGCAGCATTTGTCTGCGTATGGTTTGGGAACATTAATTTCTGTGTGAAACTGTGCAGAAAATTTTGCAATTAAGGCCATTTACAGTTAATGTTAACTTTGAATGCTCTAGCTGTTAATACTCCATTGTTGGTTTGGGCCTGTCTGTAAAGGATGGAAGTTCCAAAACATTTCTACAAAAACTAATTTTCCGTATTTCAGTGAACTTGTAACTGAGATTCACTGGTTTTTTCCAGATTCCGGTCACAATAGAAGATGCGACCGTTTACCCGGCAATCAAAGATTCTCTTCAGAGAATCGGATATGCTCAACATGCTTTCATACCCGAATATTAATCACTTAAACGAACTGCAGCTGCGCAAGTGGGTTGTTATGGTTACCAAACACATTGAGAACGTTGTTACAAGTCTGCTATGAATTTGCTCAAATGTATCTACGCCGAAGCAGTGAATCGTGCTTACGCAAAATGCAGAGGGAGAAGCGACATTTCAAAATGTGCAGAATTTTCTCTATGTTTTTTAAGCTACTGACACGCTTACAACTAAAATCAGCTCTACTTTTGACAAAAATCCTCCGCAAAATGTTGTAATACAGTCAGTCATCAGATGATCTGGATGCAAGTCGTCTTACCTGTATGTTGAGTAAACTACCCTCTACTATAGTTGTTAGTGTGCCACTGACCAAAAAAATATCAATCTTATTATTGACAAAATTAAGTAATTTAAACTTTTCCTTAGTTAGTGAAGTGTGCACTACAAATTATGTTTCAGTTTTTACACAGTGTTGTCCAATCTTGTTTTAAACGATCGAAAGTCACACGGGCCGGCCCTAGCGATCATCAGGGTTTTGTGGATAAAATTTACAAGTTTTATGCGGAGCTGCTACAAATGCAAGCTCTGTACGCAATAAGGTAGTGCGTAAGCAATACAAATTTTTTAAGTTTTTACATAAGTAGAGTTTTCGTGTTTTCAAATGTGCTTTATATTCACATATGTAATCGACTGTTCTACCTATAATTGGTAATTAGATTTTTCATATTTTCCATCGTTTAGAATTTATTTTCAAATTCTGTAAGTAGTTTTTGAAACTTACGTTGCAACTGTTATGTAGTTTTTCAAAGTAGGAAACCTGTAGTCTAACACGTACGTTTGCTCACACATATTTGATCATGCATTTGATTAGTTGTCAAACTGCTAATGAAGTGGTGATTATACAGGGATAATAATTGTGCCTGTCTAAATTTTTGGATATATTTTTAAAGCCGTTTACATATTTGTGAAGCTCAGAGATTCCAGCCATTGCTGTTGTTAATTGACGATAAATAAATTCTAGTTGTCAAAGTTTAAGAATGAAGTTTAGTATAAATCATACTATTAGATTTTATTACTTAGATTTTTATTTACCGATATTTTCATATAAGAAGTACTATTTTTGGCTTCATAATATAATTATTATTTTTATGTTTGTCTGAGAATAATGTCAAAGATATAATTATGGTTGGTAAATATGATTTTTATTGTACTTACAACATAGACGCTGTTATTATTGATTATTGTAGAGACTAATTATAGTTCCATATAAAACTTAGTTATATTTTTTAAGTTTATGGATCATACAAAATATGATTACGTATCATTGTCGGTTGTGTGTTTGGGTATTTGTTTTGACTTTCTTAAAAGAAAATCTTAGGTGCAGCAGATGTGATACGTCTACTCAAAAAGAGGCGATGCATTTTTGGTTACTTTAGGCGAATTTGCTGTGGATTTGTATTCGCAGCAAGAACGTCGTTTTTAAAATCAGTATTTTGTCATTATTGATTTTTGATTTTTCATTGTGTATGTGTGCATGTGGACCTATTGTAAATAATTTTGTGCCAGTAGGTAATAGTTATCGCTAGTTAAGGTTAGTAAAGTTTCATGAAGTTACTGTCAGTATAAATTGATTCCAGTGAAAAGAAACTTGCCACTTTTTGTCTAAAAAAATTAACTGAAAATTAACGATTTTGTCACTAATTAAAAGTTGCCTTGCTGTACAGGGTGTGTCATAAGTCACTATACACCTCACATTTTCTATATTTTTTTAACAATCAAAGCAAAATGTTTGAAAGCGGGTACAGATAAAACCTTGGGCGATTCTTTTAGTCACGTTAGACAAACATGTGAAAATAGCAGCCCTAATTGTTCCCGCAGTGCTAATCAAACAAAAATTGTAGATGGAACTTTTTTATTCTTAGCTCACGAACAACTACACTAGGCGGCATTGCCATTTTTGCTACCTTCCTCAAGGACCTCAAAAGTTTCAGAGACCAAATCAGTGGCAGTCGGGCATCTTGCATTGAGAAAGTTCTCGTAGCTCATGAGTGGTGAGGAAGGATTGCATCTTGTTGAAAAACTACATAGTTAATGAGAGAATAGTGTGGTCCATATGGTTGTCTGAGTTTCTACAGAACTTCAGTTGGTGATTGAAGGACCTCGTGTCAGGCTGACTTTGTACCTTATTTTACTAATGTTGCTATCGTCACCATAGCAACCGCGTTCCAGTCAAATGAGAATTGTCAAAGACCCAGTTTCATTCGTGTAAGTCTATTGTAAGGCCTTGCTGAGATTGGAGAAAATGTAAAAAAAGCAAATTAGAAATCAAGTATACAGTGACTTTTGAAACACCCGGTACATCAGAGTTTCATCTTTTTGACACATTGTCTTTACTTTCAGCAATGAAATACTCAATGATATTGCAGTATTATGATTAGGCCGTATAACCAGTGACAAGTTCCAAAAAATTTGCTAACCTCAATCATCTTGTTATGTAACTGTATGGAATGTAATTTTTTAACAATATCTCCAAAGATTTCTTATATTGCCTGTAGCTTGTACTAGAAACAAGTATGTTGATGGAACGGAAGTGGTGCTGACAAGCCACTGGCGTAGCAGGGTCTAGTTTTTTGCTGGATTACTGCTGCGTTTACCTGTCTGAAGGCAGATTTCTTTTATTTTAGAATTCTGCCTGCCCAATGCCTACAATAGACGCGACGGGCGTATGATGATGATGATGTGTGTTGATACTCAAGTAGTCAAGCAATAGTGATTTGAAATTTAATACGTGTGGGGATCTGAGAATAGAGTATTTTAGACAATAAAATTCTTTTTTTAGTGCAAATTATTGCTTTATTTCTTTTATATTCCTTTTGCGGGAAAATCATTCGTGCAATCAAGACATTATAGACATCAAATCATAGACATTAACACAAGAACTTTTGGTAAATACAACAAAATAAAAAAAAATTCATAATCAACTGATTCATTGCATCGGTCATAAACGAGTTATTTTTGATCAAATGGCTGCAAAATGACTCAGTGGTTGCAAACTAACTTATCTTACCTGTAGATATACAAAACAGTAATTGTAAGCCGATTACATTAACCGCAGACCTGCCAACTCATGCATTAAAGGTGTGCCAAATTTCAGTCTGCAACTTTACCTGCAAGTTTGCAAATCACCTGGCTTCCTCTGCCATCAGTACCAACCAGAACACAATTATTAGTAGTACAGTGTTCCCTCACTTATATCGTGTGTTTCGTTGCAGGCCCACCCGCGATAAGTGAATTTCCGCGAAGTAGGGACACTACACTTATTTTAGTAGTTATACATTATTTTACACTCCATCAATCAACCAATCGTGTGTTGTGTACAATCTCACGTCGGCAAGTAGCATATCAAGCGGGCGCAAGTACTACATTTCGTTTTTGGTGCGTATTCATCCGCCAAATAAATACACTATTTACTGCAAATCTATACATTACTGTACAATACGTACTACGCATGTGCAAAAATACTTTAGACGGAGTACAGCAAAAACCCGCGAAAAAGCCGCGAAGCAGCGAGGGAACACTGTACTACTGTCAATAATACAGTAGCTGAGCTTTTTTATGAGCATAAAAGAACACATATAGAAAGGGTGGCTAAAAAGCATAGAGGTTAACAAATCAGTCACACTTTTAGTTAGGGTTGCCAGACGTGCCTTATATACGGGACATGTTTCATATTTGATAATTTTGTCTTCTCTCCCGTTCTGTCCTTTCAGGGACACCTAAATGTCCCGTTTTTGGTTCATTTTCTAATTTTGTGATAAAAACATTTTTTACTACCTTTTTACGGTTTTTAGTCGTAACTTTATAAGTAATTAGACTTTCTTTTTGCAGCTTCTCTTGATGAAAATAACCCAAAAGTAATGAGAAAACTAACGTTGCTACAAGTTTACACTAAACTGACGTGTTTGCTGCCTCTCTGAACTTTCTTTATGTTTTACACTTACATCTCTACTTTTATATAATATATTGGCCTATGTGTGTAGGCATACATAAGCCTATATATATATACATACATACATATATATATATATATATATATATATATAGACTTATGTATGCCTACACAGTCAGGCCAATATATTTCCATACTATATATATATATATATATATATATATATATATATATATATATATAGACTTATACATGCATGTTTAGGCAGGTATAAGTCTCTCTCTCTCTCTATTCTATATATATATATATAGAAGAATAATATAGAGAGAGATTTTAGTGTACCGTATTTGTAATTTTCAAATCTGCCGACCCTACTATTAGTTAAGGTTAGTAGAAGAAAATCAAGCGATGATTTAAGCTGGGATGAAACATAGAAATCCTGTCAAACCAAAAAATACAATTAGGGACAAATTATAATTTATAATTATAATTAGAAATGTTATTGTTGTTTAAGCATAGAAAACAAGAACTTGTAAATTATAAATAACCCTGAACTACAATAACAGCACAAGGAAGCTCAGTAGTCCCCAAAAATGACCTTTTCTTACTTTCTCGTCTTAATTCTTTTCAGAATTTGATTCTGACAGTCAAAAAAGCTAAAATTTCGGGGGCAAAATTTGCGTTTGCCTGGGGTGAGACGATCCCTGGTCTTTCTACATTTCACACTAATTTCTATATCAAATGGTTGGCAGGTCTGCAATCACTAATGAATTGAAAGAAGCGGTGCAAGCTTCAAGATGCTCTCTGTCTTGCCAATAGATGGCCCTACATGTATTGCGTAAATTTACAGTCGAAAGTGCTGCCGTTTGCTGAAATTTGTAATAATAAATTATTATTAGTTCAGAAGTAATTTAATAATAATTTACAATAAATAAATTATTATTAATATTATAAATTATTATTAAATGACTCCTGAACTTGTGAGCTTTTAAATTGCATTGCATAGTAACTGTAGTTATCGCACATTTTATACTTGCACTCGCTGGACACATTAGAAAATGAAGAACGTTAACAGTATCAAAATAAATTAACAAAGTTTTAAATCACGTGACACAGTAGGCCAAAGTGGAAACCGTAACAATCCAGCCGAAATCACGGTTTCTCAATTAACAGTGTAAATATGTTAACATACAGTATATCGGAAGCAAATGTGTAAAAACGTGATAGACCATTTCCGCGATAAATAAAATTTTTAACTCCCTGAAAACAAATTTAACAACACTTCTTTGGCGAAGTTCTGAATGTGCTTTAGCGAGTCGCTTCGGAAAACTTTGGTTCCACAAAAACGTATTACAGTCATGTCAAACTTTCGAGCGTGCAAAGAATTATGCCCAATTTTCAGTGCTAATAAACTCGCCACCACAAATTACAAACTCTTCTGCCAACGTTACACAGACCCCAACTGTCTACCCACTTTTACATAATGACATTTTGATATCACTAGTAGTGCAACAGCTCCAGTGATATGAATGACAAATACTGTCATTAGCTGTAGTTATTATCACTCAGGGTTCCCACAGAATTTTAAAAAAAATTTCCCTGACCAGATATTGATTTTCCATGACCAAGATAATCAGCACTACCAGTATATATATTCAAACATTTTTGTGTAAGGCATGCATATGCTGATATATAATGTGTCGGCCAATCATTATTTTTGGAACAGAAATCGGAACTGGGAACCTACCATAGCAAAATTTCGATTGAACACGAATCGCTTAAAAATATTTTTGGAAAAATATCTGTTCACAGTAATAATTTTTGCAACCCTTCCCAATTTCCTTGACTTTTCGCCTGGTTTTCATCATTTTCCCAACTTTTTACCAATTTATCTTTTCCCCTGACTTTTCCACGACTTTCCAGGATAGGCTGTATTTTCAAGGATTTTCCCCCCGACTGTGGGAACCCTGAACAGTGATAACGCAGAGTAAGTTTCTTAAATTAGTGCGACCATGCAAGGTTTGAATCAAATTTTTCAAAAGTTTCTGATGCAACAACTGAAATACCCTAAAATCTGCACTTGATTGTGTTGCAAAATAAGTTATATTGCCCAATATTTAATGAATTGTTAAACAATTGCTCATTCCCATTTTCGTTCAAACGCTGACGCAAATAGCAATGGCAAAAAAAATTGACTTTAACTCCATCAGGACCGTAAGTATTTGCTGCATTTTGCATGGGTTCATGAAAAACTGCTCTTACTAAGCAACAATCATCCAGTTTTCCTTTAACTGACGGAAATTCCATTGGTCTCCAGAGGCAGGAGAATTAGGCAGAATTCATTGCATTAACATTCAACATCTAAAATAATGAGGACGTTCAGATAGTCATTGATTTACGAGCTGTGAAACTTACGACTGTTCGACTTAACGACCCAAACTAATTAATTTTACAAAACTAATAGTAACTCATGTGTTGTTTTTTAAGGAAAATGATTTTAAGTTGCTACTTGTGTCAATAAAGTCATCTATAGGTGCCATCACAACATCTGGTGTGTAGGGGTGCACCGAGCAAACATACGGGTCCAACTTGCACCGTGCAAACATACAAGTCCAACTTGCACCGCGCAAACATACGGGTCAAACTTGCACCAGGCAAACATACAGGTAAAACATGCACCGTGCAAACATACAGGTCCAACTTGCACCGTGCAAACATACGGGTCCAACTTGCACCATGCAAACATACAAGTCCAACTTGCACCGCGCAAACATACGGGTCAAACTTGCACCGTGCAAACATACGGGTCCAACTTCCACTGTGCAAACATACGGGTCGAACTTGCACCGCGCAAACATACGGGTCCAACTTGCATACAATTCGCCAGAACCAAATGTGGTCATAAGTCGATGACCATCTGAACATTAGTTGCCACAGCTCACAACCCTAACTAATTCTATTTCCATTTGATTTCATTTGACCCATTTTTAAATTAAATAATTACCATTAATATTAATTCAATCAAAATAATTGCTAGTCGTTTCATTACAGTAAATATGGAGGCAGTGAAAGATGTAGTTCCGGGGAAACAAGCATTTGCATAAATACTCGTTTTTTAAATCTCATCAAAACACGTCACGTTACGCCAAGGCACCCATTGGATCCCAAGCGGGAAGAACCTTAGGAGTTTGTTCAAGAATTTCCATAACAGATGGCGGTACAAACTGCTTGTCGACGACAACTTCGAGGACAAAGTTTGAAAACCATTCGTCGGTCATGTTTAGATACCCCTTCTCGCCGACGTCGTCGCCCCATGAATTCTCCACCCTCCATTTTGATGTTTTGTCGCCCTGAAACACATGCGCATCAAGTTAATGTAAATCATAATTCTAAGTTTACTGACGAACAACACAATACAACACAATGTACATAAAGAACGATACATCACACAAAAGCATCAGAACAAACGGGTATCATTACAGATATATAAGCCCACTGTTATTTATATTACTTATTATACTTTGTATGTTGATTGTATATGTATTTGTACCTGCAAATAGAGGTAAATAAAAGACTTATAATCTTCTTCTTCTTCCCAGCTTTTCCCTATGCGGGGTCGCCGTTGTGAATGAGTCGTCTCCACGCATTCCTGTTGTTGACCATCTCTTCATTTATGTCTTCCCTTCCCACATGATCTTCACCGACTCTTCTTTTCAGGTGTCCATTCCATCGCAATCTTGCGAGGCTTCCACCACTTTTACTGTTCCTCTGATATTATTATTTCTAATTTATCTCTTCTTGATATTCCCACCATCCATCTCAACATCCTCATCTCCACCACACCCATTTTCTTCCCTTCGGTCTTCTTTAGAGAAGCTGCTTCCAGCCCATAGATTAGAGCGGGTCTGACCACTTCTTTGTGGACTTTCCCTTTAAGTCTCACCGACTCATTCATAGACAGTTTTGGCGTAGTTTTTACAGGCGGATGCCCTTCCTGACCCTAACCCCCTCCCTATTTAACCGACATTTCTCTGGAACGGTGTGAAATAAGTGTAAGATCTTCCTTACCTCTATAGAAACCGCAGTAAACACCATGGCGTGTGTCATGCACATGTCCCCGTATATGAGTCTATCGCCTTTGCTAATCTCCAATAAGTTTACACCAAACATGAGCTCATAGTCGTGTCTGAAATACAAATGGACAAAATGGCAGTAGGAAGATTATGCGGAGCATCATTTTAAAAAAATCCGATAAAAAATTACATGAAAATGCCCATGAGACTGGGAATTTGTTGAAATATTTGAAGGACAAGAAAGGGGTTCCTGAAGTAGGTTTCAGAAAAACTGCTTTAACCATTGTCACTTAATTTAATTTAATCACTGCCACTTAAGTTAATTTAATCACTTTAATCACTGTCACTTAATTTAATTTAATTACTTTAATCACTGTCACTTAATTTAATTTAATCACTTTAATCACTGTCACTTAATTTAATTTAATCACTTCAATCACTGTCACTTAATTTGATTTAATAACTTTAATCACTGTCACTTATTTTAATTTAATCACTTTAATCACTGTCACTTCATTTAATTTAATCACTTTAATCACTGTCACTTAATTTAATTTAATCACTTTAATCACTGTCACTTAATTTAATTTAATTACTTTAATCACTGTCACTTAATTTAACTTAATCACTGTCACTTAATTTAATTTAATTACTTTAATCACTGTCACTTAATTTAACTTAATCACTTTAATCACTGTCACTTAATTTAATTTAATCACTATCACTTAATTTAATTTGATCACTGTCACTTAATTTAATCTAATCACTTTAATCACTGTCAATTAATTTAATTTAATCACTATCACTTAATTTAATTTGATCACTGTCACTTAATTTAATTTAATCACTTTAATCACTGTCACTTAATTTAACCTAATCACTATAATCACTGTCACTTAATTTAATTTAATCACTTTAATCACTCTCACTTAATTTAATTTAATCACTTTTATCCTATACGTACAAATCAGTGTCCAATGTTCCAAGTTTTCTATTGAAATGTTTGCCCACATCACATCCAAACCAGACAGCCTGGAAAATCAAATTAATCAAATTTCATCTCAGCAAAATAAGAAAAGTGTTGGGATTAAGGTTAGGGTTATGGTTGGGGATAGGGATTAGGGTTAGGGCTAGGATGAAGGTTGGGGTTAAGGATTAGGGTTAGGGTTGGGGTTAGGGATTAGGGTTAGGGCTGGGATGAAGGTTGGGGTTAGGGATTAGGGTTAGTGTTGAGATGAACGTTAGGGTGAGGAATATGGTTAGGAATAGGGTTACCATACGTCCGGGTTTCCCCGGACACGTCCTCTTTTTGGGCCTCTGTCCGGGCGGGTTTTCAAAAAATCGGCAGTTTGTCCGCGTTTTGCCTCAATCCGTAAGTAAGCACGGACGTCGCCAACTACAGAGGCGTATGACAGTACGAGACAAAGAAAAGCTCGTTAATTTTCAAAACAAGATGTTGTTAACATCTCAAAATGCAACCCTTGTAAAAGCTTTGTATACATATTTACTGAACAAAAGTAAGCGATGCGCACATCACTATGGGTCACGCGACTCACACCGCTGTCGATACTCGGCGTATTCGCTAATGACTTAAAATGACGTCAGCTTCCGGGAGCCGTTTTGTTTGTTTTTATGCGAATTTCTTTAAATTTGTATAGTTTCGCTGTTTTGCAGTTTTGAGCACAACTGGTAAAAGTTAATTAGAAAGTAGCAATGCCAAAACAACAGTGTGCAGTTACAGATGAAATGAATGCCAAGTACCCTCTTTTTCAACTCAGACAATATGGTAACCCCAGTTAGGGATTGGGGTAAGAATATTCAAATTGTTTGAGGAATTGTAAACTCCTTCTAAATCATCCATGTTTAAAGAGTAACAGCTATTAGACTAAGTGCAGAGCCTGAGTACACTTGAGAACACCATCAAATATTTTTTGACGAAAAATGCAACCCCACTTCTGCAAACAGCACTCATTGGACAGAAATTTACCTGGTTATTTTTGATCGATTCAGCTGCCAGTTTTTTCAAAACATCTATTGATTGATTGATGTACAACGTCATCTTTCCATCAATCATGTTGCCAAGATACTCCACAGTGTACAGTTTGTCGTACGGATTCTCCGGTCTCGGATCGTTCACCAAACAAACCTGGAAAACACCGACTGGCTGATGAATATACTCGAGGGTGTATTAATCAATACTTCATGAAAATTTAATTGTCGACTTACGGACGATTTTGCTGTGCATCCAGACATATATAGATTATAACAAAGATGCTGATCTAGCTCAAGTTATATATGGGACAATCTTTTAGTGTTACATTACAATTTTGTTGTCTTCATGCATGCAAAGTGGATTTATAAAATAGAATCCAGATTTAATAAATGGCAGATTTTACTAGGTTAAAGTATTATGCAGTTCCGTTCCAGCATAAGTGGTTGGATTTATTATCCGTCGTTTCATTGAATTGTACTACAAACATACTAAGTAAAGTTGTCTGACTAACCTTATCGTCCATATTGAAAACTGGTTTTATGTGTTCATTGTAGAAGTCCAAAGGTGTTATTGGACCGATGCTGATGAATTTCTTGTCCTTATCGTAACATTCCCAAGTGAATTCTTCGGGAGGAATTCCCAGACAGATTCCACATACGTTATATATCTAACAAAAATGAAGGATAATAATACACGTTTAACAGTAGTGAATGAGTTTCATACCGATCAGAGACTGTTCAGTAAACGTGAGAAATCATTCCAACTTTTGCCTTGTCCCGATTGTCATAATGTATTAAATACAGGGAACACCTCCAACCTCGCCTTCCGCCAACACATTTGCTGTATCAAACATCTGTTTTACAGGCTGTTAAAGCTCAACGTCAAATTATGTATGGCAGCTATTTATAGTTTTAATTTATCAGATTTGAACAAATAGGTTCATTGCATATTTTTCACAAATTTTCTAGGAATATATCGATGACCCTTCTTATAGCTGCAACAGTTCGACTGAGAGCCCCCGCCATTATTTTTGTGAGTATACAAGCTATGACATATACAAAACATCATCATTGAATCAGCCCGTAACACACGTAAACCTGGAACATAAACTCATAGCTGTACACAAATGGAGAACCTTCGAAATGTTTGTGTGCTTAGTCAAGCAGCCATAAGTTGGTGACAGATGAACGAGGATTGTTTAAATTGTTTCACGCTTACTGCTGCTCTTTCTACGGATCGTCAATGCCACGGCTGTTAAACTTTTCTACAATGTTTTGCATGAGTGAAATAACCAGATCTGCACTTAATGCTGAGCTAGGGTGGTAGTCTGCAGTGCCGCCCTCCGTAGTGAAAAGGTTCATTTTTTAAGTTTACTACAAGTAATAGCATAGTGTGCATGTAGTTCCTCAAGTGCACAACACAAATCAAATGAATCGAATAAGTTGCATACTTAGATTGAAAATCAGATACTACTCTTCTGAGGCCTGCGATCATCATAACCACAAACAAAGCCAAAAATTCTGTTAGTTTCCTGTCGAACGTTGACTCATTGATGCCAGCCAGCAAGTGTATTCCCGTAGCAAAATATTTTCTATTTTTGCTTTATATGGCTTCCCAAGATTACATCATTTCTGACATGACTGACCTGCATTCCACAGCTTCTGCACACGGTTTCTAACTTAGAAAATTAACCTTTTCACTATGAAAGGTTGCACACTGCTGCCGTTGTAAGGGACGGAAGGCGGTAGACTGCTGTCCAAACTCAGTACTAAGCGCAGTCGCCCAGGTATGCTTATTTCACTTCAAGGGCCATGCAAAACATTGTAGAAAAGCTTAACAACCGTGGGATTAGGGTTGCTTCACAATAAGTAATGCTAACCAGCCTATCAGAGTTCAGAAGCCAGGTGCATTCCACCATACTGTACACAAAATCACAACATCATTGACAAAACGTGTGTTTAGTTGATTGTTCTGCATTCTATTAAAATGAATGCATATGATGCATTAGGATAAGTGCTTACGTCATGACCTTCCCGTTAATAAAAAAACTTCTTAAAGTAGCATTCACCTAACTAACTGAGAATCAAAGTTTTCAAGATGGAATGCATTAAACAAAAGGTAAAAAAACCCTTAGCGATTACGATTTTTTACAACCGATTTTGGTAAAAAATTACCCCCACCATAATTCGTAAATTACTTTCGATAAACTGCCGTGTTTCATTAGTAAACAGCAACAGCACAATTTGTGGTTATGCTGACCACCATTGGATACATTATACCTCTGCTTAAAGACATGTGGCTTACTAGTAATACGAAATTTAAAATCACTTAGTTACGTTCCCTTATCTATGCTGGAATAACTGTAGACAACCGACATTGTTAGCGCTTGTGCAAAAATCATTGTTATTTTGAATTTATTGTCTACTATTTTCTTCTTTTAGGTGGAGTAATTTGAGTAACTGACATATCAGATAAGATGCCCGTATAATGTATAGACAAGCAAAGTAAAGTTCTGACAATTTTAAAAAATCGACATATTGCATTTTCACTTTTATTTCGTGGTGAGACAATGCGCCTAAAATAAATAACTGAAAGTATTTTGTGTGCAAATCATATTTAGAAAAAGTCATAGAAAAGGATTACTGGGATGCGTATGGTAAAACAATAAAATGCAAAAACCCGGTCTGGGGGTAATTTTTACCCCCCGTGTGACGCTATAAGGGTTAATTAGTACACTATAATACGTGCATAGGCCTAACACACAAATGCCATTATAACAGTATGCAAGATTCAACACCGGGAAGAAGGTGGGGACCGTGGAGTTGACCGTTGGGGAGGAGTTGCTATAAATACTTTTGCCTAGAGCATTGGTTCTTAACCTTTTTCATTGCTGGTACCGCCTGAAGACGAACAAAGTCATTTGGTACCCCTTGTAGAAATTCACAAAAAGTATGTATATAGGAACAATATAGGAACTGCTACACTGCATACACTGCATGCTCACACTATATCTGCGGTACAAGTCCGGCTTAACATTGTAAATTATTTAATACAAAGTGCGTCACAATTTCTGCGGAAGTAGTGGTTCAGGCGGTTCTCAGTGTCAAACCTATTTACCTATTTAGTAAAAGTATGTTTTAACAATAAACGTTTTAACGACTGGGGTCAGGGTTCAACTACTTTATCCTCTTTGTTTAGCTTTGAGACACTTATATCTTTTTCTGAGTCGCCCTCAGGACAAAATTATTGATAAACCAGATCTGTGTTTGGTACCCCCCTGGCAAGGTGTTTAGTTTCCACAGGGGGTACCAGGACCCCAGGTTAAGAACCATTGAGCTTGGGCCTCAAACTACTTAGAGACAAACCTGGTTACATTAGTCATTAAAATACACTGAGCAAGTTTGAAGAATTGCTCGTCAAGCCAGACACTTGTTCTTTCCAAAGTTTTTACATCTAATTGAACATTGTCACAATTTCTACAAAGAACATACGTGAAGTGTGGAACAGCACAATTAACTGTATAAAGAAAGCCAACACATTTGATCAAAAAAAGCAATATCTCAAAATTAGCAGAGACCTCTTGTAGCATTTCAGTTTTGCGGGTGTGTATTTCTCTTTCCGATTTCTTCTCTTCCACCATCTGACGTAAAATCAGGCAGTCTTTGCGTAGCTGTAACAAAACACGATAAATGTAATGATTATACAGTCATACCTCGGTTTTCGAATGTCTCAGTCCTCGTACAAATCGGTTTTCGACCAGAAAATTTGAGCTGAAATTGTCTCCGTTCTCGACCAGAATTTCGGTACTCGACCAACCGCCAAGCATGTGATAAATGCATGTGCGGCGAGCCGAGTAGAGCCAAGCGTAACCGACCGCGCCCGAGAGTAGTCACACACGTTTCTGCTCTTGCTTACGTATGCCATCACAATATTACCAACACGTAAGGTTTTTTCATGCAGGAATAATTATGTTTTTCTTTCTAAGGAATTCTATTATGTTTTTCTTATCAATAATATCACATCTACTGTTTGAATAACATTGTGTTTGTGCGGTAATAATTGTTTTACGTAAGTCATTTTTGAAAAAAATATAAAGTTTCTTTTTCAACATTTTAAAGAGTAAATTGCTTTGACCTACAGTTTAAGATTGTGTTTGGTTTTGCTTTAAACTGGTTCCTGTTCAACTTTAAAGTGTTGACCATATTCACATTTATCTGTAACTAGATTTAATGCAGTATCAAAAACAAAGTCAAAAACAAGCTACATACCAAATTGTTGAGTAAGTGGGTCAGTCGAGCACTGGCCGTTGAGGAATGAGCCTCCGGAAAGCATTTTTTCGGAATGAGTCCGTACTTATTGACCACGTTTACCAGCATATCCCACTGTCCCCCGTCCTGGCAGGGACTTTTCAAGAGGAAAGAGAGCAACCTTCCATCTACGGCCTCCCCCTTCATTGCTGTGTCCACCCACGCATTCAGGAAGTAATTCGCTCTTTCAATCTGTAACATTATTAATTTGAAACTACCAGCTGGAATCAAACTTTGAAGTTTTAAAGGAAAACCGGATATTTGTGCAAACATTAGTTCAGAATAAAGAATGCTCTATAATATTGAAAACTACAATAGCTTCTCCTAAATCATACCTTAGATCAAATAATAATTACCTCGGATAACCTATAAATTTAATTATGAGTCGGAACTGTTTCGAATGTTAGCCACAGTAAAATTTCCAGCCTTACGTGTTTTGCAGGAATACAGATTTTGCTTGTAGACGGGTAATAAAATAATATAGTAATAATCTTAACTTAAAGTTGGCTTTTAAAGTTAACTTAATTTTAGCTCAAAGAGCTATTATTGCCGATTGTAAATAACAACCTACAACTTCGTAACAGAGATTATTATTACCCCATTTTTACCCTAAATGCCACGCGCCAGGCAGGGTAACAGCAGGTACCATTTTTAAAGTCTTTGGTATGACTGGCTGCTGTATTGAACTCTCGACCTCCCAGAACGAAAGCGTTATCACAAGGTCAAACCATCTTGCTGGTAGACTGGTATGCCAATGTCTGGTTAGGCTTAGTTTATCCACCAGAGCTGCAGCACTGTTCGGGAAAATTCGTTGAATTGACATTTTTTCGCTTTAACTTCAGAGGTTTAGACGGTCACACTGTCCATTTCTCAAAGTGTTTCTCAGTTAAGATAAGTGATAAGTTATTTGTGACGGATGAGTGACTGCTTCTCTAGACATGTTATTGATAAGCGGGTATTACTAAAACTATATTCGAGTTTCTGTATGTCTTACTATAGTGCTAGTTAAAGCAAGTCTCACAAAAATTTTCATTAAAGAAATATAACGGTTAAAGGTATCTTAAGCGTTTATCATACTCATGTTAAAAGAATTTCCTGTTTGTTTTCATTTTAAATACTCCCGCTAGACTGTCACGGGGGCGCCATATCAGGTGGTGTCACAGTACACGTGCTCAGTACTCACTGCGACTGTGTTCGAGTGATGTCATGCCACTTGATCAGCCAGGTGCTGGCTTTTCAATTGGCAGACTAAATGAAACATGTCTGCACCAACGTTTACTGTGGTTGCAATATTTTACAAAATATGGAGTAAATGCAAAAACGTGAGAACTTTATGCGCCTAAGATTATACTTAGGTGACATAATTTTTTATTGCAAATTTTCTGACGCTTACTTTGGTTGGCCAATTTCTTGTCCTTCAATAATCAGCAATACATGTAAGATATCCTACGGTTGCATAGAATATACCCTTTTAAACTTATAGGTCCTACGATTGATACGAAAGCAATATACCTTTTAAACTTACGGGTCCTACAATTGATACAAAAGCAATATACCTTTTTAAACTTATGGGTCCTACGATTGATACAAAAGCAATATACCTTTTTAAACTTATGGGTCCTACGATTGATACAAAAGCAATATACCTTTTTAAACTTATGGGTCCTACGATTGATACAAAAGCAATATACCTTTTTAAACTTATCGGTCCTACGATTGATACAAAAGCAATATACCTTTTTAAACTGATGGGTCCTACGATTGATACAAAAGCATTCAGAGAATTGCATTACATCTTCAATCACAAACAACCTTTGAATGAGTTTACGCTGCATTTACAATTACAAAAGAAACCTGACTGTTATATTACGTTAGTTTTTTAAATCAACTACGCACCTTGTTCCAAAAATACAGGTACGTTTGACTAAATTCGAATTCATCTAGATTAAACTTCTTCATGAAAGGCATTCGTATGATGTTCACTAGAGCAAATATCCAACAGCGACCACTACTCTTCTGATTTGACACTGGCTTACACTCCGACTCCACCTAAAAAAATCAATCAATCACAATGTCTGACTACGTGAATCATTCATACACAGTCATGGTGGTGACAGTCATGAAGTGCATCAGCTGCCTACATTGCACGCTCCCCCCCTCTGACCATTCGAAAGAGATGAGAACATGTACATCAAAAGGGCTTTTTATAACTACTGAGAAATATTTGTTTTAAAATGTTTAAAAAAGATGTTTTAAATAATAAAAGTTAGGCAAACGCTCTTTTGACTTCATTTGTATAGTACAATGATTGATATGATTATGATTAAAATATTAGGCTACAAGCATAGGGATTCACTGGGGCTATAATCACAGAACTTTAGAGTAAGACATGGCAGCGATTATGAAATTTATCAGATGTGTAACATGCAGGGAGCCATAGCTCAACATGGATGAGTGTTCCCAAGTACGGCACCAAAAATTATTGAAAAATTTCAGAATAAAAAAATTTCTGATAATGAAATTTATGAACTTGGCAGATTCGCCTAGCCGCTAAGCACAATTTAGTGACCTGACAGATATTTCTATGTCTCCAATCTTTGATATGATGATCATTAATATTATTGAAATAAAAAACTTACTTACACACCACATACGCAAATCTGCTCTACTAAAATCTACTAAAATGCTAAAAAGCTACTTTCCTGTGGGCTTCTTCCTGTTTGTCTTGAGTTTAGTTATATTTCAATCTCTAGGTACCTTTTTTGGCCAAATCTCCTGTTTCACAAACGACTACATAGATAATAGATAATTCATTTCGCACACAAGCTTTAACACATTAATATCATAAAAGAACTAATGGAAGTAAGCCTAAAGCCAGGTTTTAATCAGGGAGAAGGTTGAGCTTGCTTTTTAAAGAAAAACTTTTCAATTCGAGATGCAGTAGTTGACATCATATCGTGTTCCAACTGTAGCCGATTTCTGCACTTGTTTTTGACAAACTAAAATAGTAGAAAATGACTGTTCGCGTAAGTAGGAGGAAGGATAAGGCATCAAAACTTTTATTTCAAGGTTGGGTATGAAGTGACATTTTAGCCACAATGAGGGCAGTAAAAGTGACTGTGCAAGAACCTCTTGCTTCAGCTGGACAAGCTCCTCCTGGGCGGTATCCTCTTCATCAGAAATTGAGTTCAGTGGAGCTTCGAAAGGGACACTGCACATACAAGCTCAGGAAAGTAATATTCAAACTCTACAATGAATGACCGCACATGACTCGTTATTTACCAAGAAAGACTGTCCACTTCACTATCTTTGTATTGGGAAAAATGATTATTTGAACCTTATTCTTTGAGCACAGGCAGTTACTGAAATTGCACAATTTTTTACATAGCAAACAAATGCTCATGACTCCAAGGTTGAAAAACCATGGTCTACATTGCTAAGACAGAAGATTAATGTCAACGAAGCATAGCCAAGATATAACATTAGTGAAAAATAATTTGTCGCATCTTACATGAATGCAATGGTACAGACGTCATTGACTTTTACTCTGCACTGCCTTTTGGCATATTATATTGCAAAATAGTCGTATTTTTAACAGGTAGCAAAAGCGAGAATTATTTTTCAATTTTTTATTTAAAAAATCAATTATTATTTGGTTAAATTGAGAAACAGCCACGTTCGGTGACGTATAAAATGATTAGTATATAGAGCAAAACAGTAAATGAATCAACCAGTTTACACCAGAGAAAGTAAAGCACTGATAAACATTTGTTGCCGAAAAAAAATGGGACATGATCATCTTCACCTGTGTTATGATATCTGGAATTCTCTTAAAGAGAAAATGTGCAATAGCTGCTCATGTAAACTATTCATATAAAGTGAAACTGGCTTTTCCCGCTCTAAATGCGGTATACCTGGTATAGTAGTGCTTGATTTTGTAGGAAAATGAAAATGCACACTGTTCTGTGCATACACTTGTGTACAATGTACACTGCCCGAAAGTGTGTCACTATTCATTTTACATTGGATCTCCTTGGATACCTATTGCATTGCAATACAGGCACAACCATCAAATTAATGAAACAAATTATTTTTTTCATGCACGGAGCTACTGAAGCCAAAAACTGCTGGGACCAAATCCCCCTTAAAGAAGTGAAAAACTGTATCAGCTGTTGGAAATATCTTTGTGTAGTTTGGAATAAAAAAGATGGACACGGAGAGAGCATTTGTTGTAAATTTAAGCAGTAGGAACACAAAGTTTTTTCCGGCATGTATTTTTTTGAAACTTTTGTATCTTTGGAAATAAAATTTTTGAGATTTATACTTGAAGTGTTGAATGACATACTTCTGAAAGTCTTTGACGGTGTACTAGAAATTTTGGGTGTGCATGGTTAGCGAGTATACACCGAGAAAAGCAATTTGCTAACTGGTCATGGTAGTGGAGATTATGAAAAGAGGTGAAACAAGCAAAACAAACATGGTGGGTGCGAGCTAAAAACACAGTTAGATTTACAGACAGGTTAGATGGGATGGCACCCTCATGGTAGAAACAGCAGAGGGTGCTAGTGCTTAGAAGTGATTTCTGGATCTGTAAAATACAAAAGGATCAGTAACATCAATGTGGCAACTTTTAATTTATTCCATCATTTTCTTCTTATACTATAGTAATCAAAAACTTTGGCGCATTTTTTTGCACCACCTAACACAATCCATATCATCTATTCTAACTAGGACTTGTGGATATTACCCTGCATTACCTTTGTGTTGAAGTAGTGAGACACTTGTTGTACGGCAGGGCGTGCCAGACATAGCTCCCCAAAATCGTGCGACACGCAAGCATTCTGTGCAAGCCTGTTCTTTGGATCGGCATAGAATGCTTCTCGTAACCAGGACAGTTTAGCTTCCGTCAAACCTGGACCTGAAAAATGTACAGGATTAATTGATCAGTTAATTAATCAAGCAATTAAGGGTTAATTGGTTTACAATAATCACTTACTACAAAAGGCAGTTAATAGTCATTGAGCAGAGCGAGTAATGTAATTCTACAGTTCTAGCGGACGCCATATACCGCACTAGCAAAGTTCGCTGTACGGTTCAGCCTATACAGTGCGGGCAGTATAACGAAATGTTATTAGAATTATTAAATTGCAAAATAGGCACATTTTATCACATATATGACGAAGTCATGATACCAACTTAAAAACTAATTACTATCGCTACGTGTAAGTATCTAATAAACTTCGTTACTTACTAAATAAGTTGCCGTAACAACTCTGTAGACTAGTACTAGGCACTACTACTACAATTTAATATTTCATTATTAGATTACTTAATTTATCTAGTCAACCTGTTACTGATAGCTAAAAGTTAGGATAAAAAACGAACGATACCCTGTGAAATTGACAGTTGTCTTTCCACCGACATCGTGAGTAATAGAACTGCAGCTATTTGGAAATGTTGCTACAGGTTAAACGCTGCAATAAAATGGTAAATCAAACCGATAATAACTAACGCTACTTGTAAGTATAGCGATAAGAAATGCAAACTGTACGTGTACAGTATGCTACAAACAGTTCATTTGTTAAAATCAGAATGTGGCGTCATCTAGTGTCCACTGTGCAAAATATAATAGACTGTCACCAGCTGTCATTGTGCTGAAGAAATTTAGATTATCTACAAAAATTGATTTTAAAATTATAGGCATCGTGTTTTTATTATTTATGTGATTTGGTTGTATAGTGACGCCAAAAAATGAATCCACTTCAGTTTGGGCGTTCTTTTTCTGCACTTAAAGAGGTAACAAAATAACTTTAGTAATGTTTGCTGGCTGGTTTTATTTCCTGGTTCACTAATAAGCCAAATTATTGCTAGGTCAAGTGTAAACTAAAGCCATCTTCATTTCAATCAGTGCCTCAGACATTCTCTCGCTCATCTTTTTATGCAAGCTGTCGCTTCGTTGAGTTTCTGATACATTAACAAAGAATATATTTATTTCACTTCGAAGGGTTTAACGAGTGGACGTACCATAACAAGAATGCTGTGGACTGGTCAAGAAAGTTTGGAGCAAGATGACCCAGAAATGCATGACCTCGTAAAACAAGAGAAGAACAGACAAACAAATGGCTTGGAACTGATCGCCTCAGAAGTAAAATCTTAATTAAATTATAGAATTGGTTATTTCTACACGACAACAGGCTTATTTTTGAATCAATGGATAATTTTTTCAGCTTGTTGTTTTGCAAATATCACCTAATCTGTAAAAAATGATATACCATACCCTGAAGTTATAGGAAGTGTCAACATTCTTTGGGGTTGAGATCATAGCGCAATAGCTACTCCTTCTCTTATCAGTCCAATAGTAACTTAAAGACCTTTGCTAAATTACTAGCCAGTAACTTTTTTCGCGTGGTTGCATCTGGTCATGGGATCATTAATTAGTCCTCAACAGTCGTCACATCAGAAACTTCTGTGACCTGTCTAACATTGTCATCAGCCAACCTGAAATCATTTGGGAAGTAGAAGTGATAGTTTTGTGAATAGTGTATATACCGATTATCTCCAAATTCACAACGTTTTACAACAAATCGGCGTAAACAAACAACGACATTGAATGTAAACAACAATGAACTTGTTTGCTGGTCTGTATTTACTGTGGAACGAATAAAGAAACATTTTCCAGGCAAATATCAAAAGATACTAGTACATTTTTTTATAGAACTCCAAACAAATTGTAAATGTATTATGCACATTACGTCTTTTTTTGTTGTGTATGAGTGTGTTTTTTTGCTAAATAACATAGGCTCCAAAAGTTGTCTTTATTATTACTGAAATATTTATTTCTCAAAGGAATTTATGGAAGTTACATCATCTGTGGGACTAATGAAGCTTGAGTAATATCTTTCGAACAAGAGTAAAAGCCATTATACAAAAATTTTGTTTAGGACATAGTACAGGGATAACACCTTAACTAACTCTTCTCTTATTTGTCAAGGTTGTCCCAATTATTATTGTTGCCTTGATAAACCTGCGCGTTTGGTCGAAGAACCAGCAGTATCATCTTTTTAACTTTTTATCTTATGACTTGGTCAAGAGAATCGAACCCGCAACCTCCCTTGTTTATTTTTTATTTGTATATTTGTTTATTTATTTCACATCAACACAAATACACTATTAATACATTGAAATAAACAAAAATGATCAATAATTCAATGAATAACAAACAGTGAGATACATAATAGGAAGCAAATTTTGGAAAAAAATGATTTAAACTGTCTTTAGACGTAGGTCAACCTATGGTAAACGAAGATAGTGATATCACTACTTCCTTTAATACTGGTGTCTAAACAACGTTATGTACAGCATCATTACAAATATACTAACTTGACTTTCAAAACACTGTGGGGTTGAAAGATAAACAAGAGAATTATCGCTATTGTATGTTGCTTTGGAAATTCGTATACAGTTTACTTTGAGCACATAACTAGTTTAGATTTAGCATAGTTTAAGTTTGCTACATATACAAACGTAAATGTGTTATGGGCAATCAAAAAGCAGGGCTTGTTAGATTGTCCCACACTGTGAAAGAAAAAAAAAGTAATGAAAATAATCTAAAAATTTGAAATGAATCATATGATAAAGAAAACATTAGTGCTACAGAATGGAATGGTGTAATGAATGAAGCTCATATATGAGATGATACAAAAGATAGATAGATAGTTAAGATAAAATAATAGACAAAGATAGAGCTTCCCCTGTGGTAAGCGATCACGCTACCATTGAGCTATACCCCCGGTCGCAATTCTCATACATACATGTACAAAGCAACTACTACTGCTGGTGATGTTTTTAAGCATTCAATTGTGCTTCCCCATTTTGTGGTCAGCTTATATATCAGTGCATCAGGTTACTTGAAATCTTTGTTTTAATTTTTTCAGAACTTCGCAAGCCGTGCCGTATTAGAATGTCTTGGTTCTTGTCTAAACAACAAATATTCTGAGGGCTATCCCGGACAGAGGTAAAATAAAATGCATTTTTGTTTCATGTCATCTTTTACTAAAACCCAGTGAAGAGAATTTCATAAAATCTCTATGCTGCACTGATTTGTGTTCTTGTGTCAATGTTGCAAGAGTAACTCATAAATTTGTTAGTTTGAATATTTCATTGGCCTTTAATGCAGGTATTATGGTGGCAACGAAATCATAGATAAAGTTGAAAATCTTTGCCGCAAGAGGGCCTTGGAAGCTTTTGACCTCGACCCAGAGAAGTGGGGTGTTAATGTCCAGCCGTATTCCGGCTCACCAGCAAATTTTGAGGTTTACACAGGTTTGCTGAATCCACATGATCGCATCATGGGTATGGATTTGCCTGATGGCGGACAGTAAGTTATTCATTTTTAATAAAAATGCTTTCCGGTTTGACATGAACAAGTGAATGCAGCATAAGCAAGTGAATGCAATGTCACAGGAAGTGAACGCAATGGCAGGAAGTGAATGCAGTGTCAGGAAGTGAATGCAGCACTTGTCAGGAAGTGAATGCAGCATCAGGAAGTGAATGCAATGTCAGGAAGTGAATGCAGTGTCAGGAAGTGAATGCAATGTCAGGAAGTGAATGCAATGTCAGGAAGTGAATGCAGTGTCTGGAAGTAAATGCAGTGTCAGCAAGTGAATGCAGTGTCAGTGACGGGAAGTGAATGCAGTGTCGGGAAGTAAATGCAGTGTCGGGAAGTGAATGCAATGTCAGGAAGTGAATGCAACGTCAGGAAGTGAATGCAGTGGCAGGAAGTGAATGCAGTGTCAGGAAGTGAATGCAATGTCAGGAAGTGAATGCAGCACTTGTCAGGAAGTGAATGCAATGTCAGGAAG
Organism: Tubiluchus corallicola; assembly: GCA_030141605.1. Lineage (NCBI taxonomy): Eukaryota > Metazoa > Priapulida > Priapulimorpha > Priapulimorphida > Tubiluchidae > Tubiluchus > Tubiluchus corallicola. Next base: position 92,689 of record JAQGDQ010000183.1, on the reverse strand, counting down.
CGAATGCAGTGTCAGGAAGTGAATGCAATGTCAGGAAGTGAATGCAGTGTCTGGAAGTGAATGCAATGTCAGGAAGCGAATGCAATGTCAGGAAGCGAATGAAGTGTCAGGAAGTGAATGCAATGTCAGGAAGTGAATGCAACATCAGGAAGTGAATGCAACGTCAGGAAGTGAATGCAGTGTCAGCAAGTGAATGCAGTGTCAGGAAGTGAATGCAGTGTCTGGAAGTGAATGCAGTGTCAGCAAGTGAATGCAGTGTCAGGAAGTGAATGCAATGTCAGGAAGTGAATGCAGTGTCAGGAAGTGAATGCAACGTCAAGAAGTGAATGCAGTGTCAGGAAGTGAATGCAATGTCAGGAAGTGAATGCAATGTCAGGAAGTGAATGCAGTGTCTGGAAGTAAATGCAGTGTCAGCAAGTGAATGCAGTGTCAGTGACGGGAAGTGAATGCAGTGTCGGGAAGTAAATGCAGTGTCGGGAAGTGAATGCAATGTCAAGAAGTGAATGCAACGATCAGGAAGTGAATGCAACGTCAGGAATTGAATGCAACGTCAGGAAGTGAATGCAGTGTCAGGAAGTGAATGCAGTGTCAGGAAGTGAATGCAACGTCAGGAAGTGAATGCAACGTCAGGAAGTGAATGCAGTGTCAGGAAGTGAATGCAGTGTCAGGAAGTGAATGCAGTGTCAGCAAGTGAATGCAGTGTCAGGAAGTGAATGCAGTGTCAGGAAGTGAATGCAGTGTCAGGAAGTGAATGCAACGTCAAGAAGTGAATGCAGTGTCAGGAATTGAATGCAATGTCAGGAAGTGAATGCAGTGTCAGCAAGTGAATGCAGTGTCAGGAAGTGAATGCAGTGTCAGGAAGTGAATGCAGTGTCAGGAAGTGAATGCAACGTCAGGAATTGAATTCAACGTCAGGAAGTGAATGCAACGTCAGGAAGTGAATGCAATGTCAGGAATTGAATGCAACGTCAGGAAGTGAATGCAGTGTCAGGAAGTGAATGCAATATCAGGAAGTGAATGCAACGTCAGGAAGTGAATGCAGTGTCAGCAAGTGAATGCAGTGTCAGGAAGTGAATGCAATATCAGGAAGTGAATGCAATATCAGGAATTGAATGCAACGTCAGGAAGTGAATGCAATATCAGGAAGTGAATGCAATATTAGGAAGTGAATGCAGTGTCAGGAAGTGAACATATTACTAGGAATTTCACCAAAACACTTGATTGAAATGTGTTTGTTGCTTTTAGTTAACTCCTTTTTGCCATTTGCTTATGATATTATGATTCATTTTAACAGTTTAACTCATGGTTTTATGACGGACACCAAACGAATATCTGCCACGTCCATCTTTTTTGAGTCGATGCCGTACAGACTGAACGTAAGTGTGAAGTTTTAGATTTGGAAACATATTTATTAAATTTATATTTCAAGAGAAAGGAACATTATCAATTTGTTTTTTCCGCAGTTGTATTGAAAGAAAGACTTTAAAAGTTTGTCTTAGTCACCACTTGAAATCCGGACTAACCATCTGCAACCGTCTGTTATTGTGTTGTCTTTTCTTTTAACTCTTTTTTGGAAAGGCAGCAGCTCTCTCTCCCGTAACAAAGTTTCCTAACGACGCATTTTTATGGGTGTTTCAAGAATACATACTTAAACAAAACACATGTATGCATTCTTAAATAAGATATATTTAAAGGAAGACTGGATAATTGTGTAAACTTTAGTTCAGAATAAAGTATGCTCTAAAATATTGAAAACTACAAAAGTTTTTTTTAATCGAAGCTTGGATTAACTAATAATTACCTCAGATACTCAAGTTTCATAGCTACGCGTGGCTCAGTGAATCTACTAAGATTGGCAGGGGTGCCTTTTTGTCACATTCGCGTGGCCAATAACTAGAAGGCGGTAACGTAATAACCATGATCATGAACTGCAGTGTTAGTTTCTGACGTCATATGATGTAGAGCTCATTTTCGTGACATCATGCGTTTAAGCATTAACACTTACACAAACATGCTCGATGTACAAGGGAAGATGCCTGCCATTGCACAAACTGTGGTTAGTTTGTGACGAAACTAATAGTTGTGTTCGGTTGCTGTTAATTAACTTTCTAAGCTAATTATTCAAATATAAGAAACAATTGCTAACTTTTGTAGGCAAGAAAATATATATTTTAAACAGTAAATTAAAATGAGATCGAATCTAAACAATCGTTCGGTCTTCCTTTAAACAAGCTATAAAATTGTTAATCGATGCGTGACTGCTCGCTTTCATTTTTGCTGTTTGAAAGCATTTCTAGTCCAGTAATTGAATTAATATCTCCCTTAATGCGTCAATGTTAATTTCTTTTTGTTGATTCTTTAGCCGGCAACGGGGTACATAGACTACGATGAACTGGAAAAGCTAGCGCATTATTTCCGACCTCGATTAGTAATTGCTGGTGCTACGGCTTATTCTAGAATCATAGACTATAAAAGGTTTAGAGAGGTAAATTGACTTTCTGTTATATTTGTTAAATACAGTGTTTCCTCACTTATCGCGGTTGTTCTGTTCCAGGCCCACTCGCAATAAGTAAATTTCCACGAAGTAGGGACGTTATACTTATTTGCGGGTGCAAGTACTACATTTCGTTTTTGGTGTGTATTCATCCCCGGAATAAATACACTATTTACTGTAAATGGTAATTTTTATGATTTATGATATTCTTTTGATGTTAGATGTAATATTTTTAATATATTATGATTTTTTATGTAAAATTCATCAAATCTATACAATACTGTACAATACGTACTACGCATGTGCAAAAATACTTTAGGTGGAGTACCGCAAAAACCCGTGAAACAGCGAAAATACCTCGATAAATATTTTACATTAATATTTTTGAAAACCCGCGAAACAGCGAGTCTACGATAAAAGAACCACGGAGTAGCGAGGGAACACTGTATTTAGCACAAATCAAACCATGTATATGGTGTTTATATTAATTTTTCTTTCAGACCGAAGCATAGAAAATTGCTAGTGTGTTAAGGTATACTTGAACTTGATAGCAACTTTTTAACCATTGTTTTGGATAGATGCGGTGCCTGCTTGTGTTAGTTTTTTGCAAATTTAGGGTGTTGATAGACAGGTGAGCTAAGACAGGAAATAGGCCATTGGCCTCATTTTGGAGACAGGATAGAAAAGAAGTCATTCTTGTTCAGTACATCGTGTCGTTTTATAACAAAATTTTGTCATTCGAGTTCTCTTTAGCAAGTTAGTAAGATGCGGCAAAGATGTAAGTTTGATTTCTTCATATTTCATATAGTTCATATACATTTTCATTATAGCAGTTAATTATTTTTTTGACTTTGGATTGGCAGAAACTGTTTTTATTTGCTTCAGATAAAACGAAGTCAGTCGCACATAATGTCAGTCAGTCAAGTATGTCATGATGTGATAGTGATTTTGGAATGAGATTATGATTGCCCGTTTTGGACAATAAAAAAATCATAAATTACATCTAAAGGACTGCTGGACTTGTATTTAGTGCATGTCGCACTCAACCGTGCTAAAAGTTTTTCAAACTTTCAAACATCAAAGGACAAAATAAACTAGTTTAAATTTCTATTGCTTATTTTTTTGGCAAACGTGACACAAGCGGAATGGAGTATTCTTAAGAAAAACTGTAGAACTGCTTCTGTCGTATAGTCCTGTCATAACGATTATTGATTTTTCTATTCTTAGGTCTGTGACCAGCACAAAGCTTACCTAATGGCAGACATGGCTCATATCAGTGGCATTGTTGCTGCTGGTTTGATACCGTCTCCATTTGAACACTGTGATGTGGTTACCACGACAACACACAAGACACTTCGTGGGCCTAGGTAAGATAAGTTAGCAGTCTTACATTCACACAGGTAGCTGAAAATAGTTTGTAATTATTATTAGCGAGTGCATCTGAATTATTTGCTCTAGGCTGCTTGGAAATTAAATGATTATAGTTGTAGTAGTAGTAAAATCTTTATTTGCCATTTTAAAAACATTGACCATCATAATAAAAGACAGACAATCAGTGTTGGTTCATATTAAAACATACACTGTTCTGGGCATATGCATCTGGTGCAAGCTAAACTATAAGTGCAACTTAAACTAGTTTAGTAAGGTCTAGGAAAAATGAAATTATGATTTGAGTAAGTATCATCGTGTTCATATGTCAGATATTCAAAACGAGTCATTAAATGTTTTTTTATTTAGACTTGAATATTGATAAAGAGCTGCTGTGTTTTAGTGATGTCGGTAATCAATTCATAAGTTGTATTGCTTGCTTAGTAATGGAATTCTTTCCATCTTGATTGTTCGTTCTAATGTTTCTTAAATTTAGTGTTCTGTTATTCATACTGGGGTTTTCAAGAAGTGGGAGCTTATTATTTTTGAAAGGAGAATTAATATTGTTGATATATTTATAGAGAAACAAGAGAGTTTGATAATCTCTGTGGGCTTCTAATATCGGGATTTTCATGGAGTTTCTGAAAGAGGTGGCAGAATATTTACTTGTATTGTGAGATGATTTCAAAGAATGGCCATTAACTAATCATAAAGCATAGTTCTGAAGCACATTTAATTTATTGTATGACTCTCTTTTCACTTTTTGGTACAGTATGCCGGCATATAAATAATGGGGCAAAATTAAAGTTTTGTGTAATTAGAATTTTTGTTTGTTTTGGTAGCTGTCCTTTGATTTGTCGAAGGTACGAAGTATTAGAGTGCACTCATATCTCAGTTTGACGCACAAGAGCGGGGAGACATCGGTGTTTCTTTGTGACTAAATTTTCTTTCCTGATTTAGTATTGACTTTTGTTGTTAATGTAGAAGCGGGATGATATTCTTCCGGAAAGGCGTAAAGAGCAAGGATGCTAAGACGGGTAAAGACGTCATGTACGATCTCGAAGGGAAGATTAATAATGCCGTATTTCCCGCACTGCAGGGCGGACCGCACGAACATCAGATTGCGGCTGTAGCTGTGGCTCTTAGACAGGTGATTAAATTTCTTAATCATCATCATCATCATCATCACCTTTTCATCATTTCTTAACATCCTGTACATTCCGGTTGACTAATCAATGCCTCTTAAGGCTTCTTTATACTGTGAGCGAACTAAATCCTGCAATGTATAAGTTAAGCAAGGCATTGTTTGGTTGGCAGATGGATGAGTAAGCGATTGTTTCTTAGTCATTTCTTCAGTTATACTGTGCAACTGCATGAAATAAGAAAGCCCAGTATGAAGGGTTTCATTAAGTGCATGCTGGTTAATCCGTAGAGTTGTTTGTTGTTTTGGTGTTATTGTTACTTATTTTTGTGTTATTCTTTGTTTATTTTGGTGTTGTTGTTTGTTATTTCCACATTATTGTTTGCTATTTTAGTGTTATGCTTTGTTATTTTGGTGTTATTGTTTGTTATTTCCACGTTATTGTTTGCTATTTTAGTGTTATTCTTTGTTATTTTGGTGTTATTGTTTGTTATTTCCACGTTATTGTTTGTTATTTCCGTGTTATTCTTTGTTATTTTAGTGCTATTTTTGTTCGTTTCTTGACCTCCTAACTAGTTCACAAAATGCCTAGCGATTCATTATTGATTATTGATTATTACATTGATCTCTTGTGTAATAAGCCTGTTCATAGTTTTGTTGTGCGTACGCGCAGTTGCTATAGGTCAAAGGTGTACCACAGCAACGGGTCTTAACTACAACTGTCACGTGCTGTGGATAAAGCAAAGCCGTCTGTCATATAAGTTTAATAATTTAGGTTGTTTTACGTAGACTTTACTTAGTTATGCATTAGTCTGTGCGTGGAGTGATTTACTAGCAGACTTTGTTGAAAACAAGGAAAATGAATTAGGTAAGATTCTGGTTAGCTGTTAAAACTGTTAATATCACAATAGCTTAAGCTCCGAGGCGTTGTCAAGTGTACACAAATGCGTTGTCTGGTACACTTAACCTTTGAACTTTTCAATATCATTGTCAATCGCTGGAACTATGAAAAGGCTGATTTACACCAAACTTCGATTACGATTTCTTGCTTTTACAAATTTAACAAAAACATTTAACAAATTTAACCCGCGGAAACGGGTTAACCATTTAAATTAAATCGTAAACTAGTTTTTGTCATCGTCTTATCATTTGATATGATTTACTAATTTCCTTGTAATGCATTCTAGGCCAAAGAGCCTTGGTTCAGAGATTATCAGGAACAGGTGCTGAAGAACTCTACGGTGTTGGCTGAAGCTCTTATAGCTCAGGACTTTCATGTCATTTCTGGTATGTGACGTATGGTTTTTGTTAAAGAAGGGAAAAAGCAAATTTTGAAGTTATGTTCCAAAAAACTTTCCATACAAAGTTATTTTACTTTTGATTTTGCGTAGCTGCTTGAAAGACTTTGTACTTAAGACAGAAAATCCTTGATAATTTAAATGTTCCCACCAGCTGGTAAAATGTCCCTGGCTCACTTTCCTAGCATGCACCAAAAACGTCACTGGCTCACTTTCCTAGCATGCACCAAAAACGTCGCTGGCTCACTATCCTAGCATGCACCAAAAACGTCACTGGCTCACTATCCTAGCATGCACCAAAAACATCCCTGGCTCACTATCCTAGCATGCAGCAAAAACGTCACTGGCTCACTATCCTAGCATGCACCAAAAACATCCCTGGCTCACTATCCTAGCATGCAGCAAAAACGTCACTGGCTCACTATACTAGCATGCACCAAAAACGTCACTGGCTCACTTTCCTAGCATACACCAAAAACGTCACTGGCTCACTATCCTAGCATGCACCAAAAACGTCACTGGCTCACTATCCTAGCATGCACCAAAAACGTCACTGGCTCACTATCCTAGCGTGCACCAAAAACGTCACTGGCTCACTTTCCTGGCATGCACCAAAAACGTCGCTGGCTCACTATCCTAGCATGCACCAAAAACGTCACTGGCTCACTATCCTAGCATGCACCAAAAACGTCACTGGCTCACTTTCCTAGCATGCACCAAAAACGTCACTGGCTCACTATCCTAGCATGCACCAAAAACATCACTGGCTCACTTTCCTAGCATGCACCAAAAACGTCACTGGCTCACTATCCTAGCATGCACCAAAAACGTCACTGGCTCACTTTCCTAGCATGCACCAAAAACATCACTGGCTCACTATCCTAGCATGCACCAAAAGCGTCACTGGCTCACTATCCTAGCATGCACCAAAAGCATCACTGGCTCACTATCCTAGCATGCACCAAAAATGTCACTGGCTCACTATTCTAGCATGTACCAAAGACAACCTTGGCTCACTATTCTAGCATGCACCAAAAACATCCCTGGCTCACTATCCTAGCATGCACCAAAAACGTCACTAGCTCACTTTCCTAGCATGCACCAAAAACGTCACTGGCTCACTATCCTAGCATGCACCAAAAACGTCACTGGCTGACTATCCTAGCATGCACCAAAAGCATCACTCGCTCACTTTCCTAGCATGCACCAAAAACGTCACTGGCTCACTATCCTAGCGTGCACCGAAAACGTCCCTGGCTCACTATCCTAGCATGCAGCAAAAATGTCCCTGGCTCACTTTCCTAGCATGCAGCAAAAACGTCACTGGCTCACTATCCTAGCATGCACCAAAAGCGTCACTAGCTCACTATTCTAGCATGTACCAAAGACAACCTTGGCTCACTATTCTAGCATGCACCAAAAACATCCCTGGCTCACTATCCTAGCATGCAGCAAAAACGTCACTGGCTCACTATCCTAGCATGCACCAAAAATGTCACTGGCTCACTATTCTAGCATGTACCAAAGACAACCTTGGCTCACTATTCTAGCATGCACCAAAAACATCCCTGGCTCACTATCCTAGCATGCACCAAAAACGTCACTAGCTCACTTTCCTAGCATGCACCAAAAACGTCACTGGCTCACTATCCTAGCATGCACCAAAAACGTCACTGGCTGACTATCCTAGCATGCACCAAAAGCATCACTGGCTCACTTTCCTAGCATGCACCAAAAACGTCACTGGCTCACTATCCTAGCGTGCACCGAAAACGTCACTAGCTCACTATCCTAGCATGCACCAAAAGCGTCACTGGCTCACTATCCTAGCATGCACCAAAAGCATCACTGGCTCACTTTCCTAGCATGCACCAAAAACATCACTGGCTCACTATCCTAGCATGCACCAAAAACGTCACTGGCTCACTATCCTAGCGTGCACCGAAAACGTCACTAGCTCACTACCCTAGCATGCACCAAAAGCGTCACTGGCTCACTATCCTAGCATGCACCAAAAGCATCACTGGCTCACTTTCCTAGCATGCACCAAAAACGTCACTGGCTCACTATCCTAGCATGCACCAAAAACGTCACTAGCTCACTTTCCTAGCATGCACCAAAAACGTCACTGGCTCACTATCCTAGCATGCACCAAAAACGTCACTGGCTGACTATCCTAGCATGCACCAAAAGCATCACTGGCTCACTTTCCTAGCATGCACCAAAAACGTCACTGGCTCACTATCCTAGCGTGCACCGAAAACGTCACTAGCTCACTATCCTAGCATGCACCAAAAGCGTCACTGGCTCACTATCCTAGCATGCACCAAAAGCATCACTGGCTCACTTTCCTAGCATGCACCAAAAACATCACTGGCTCACTATCCTAGCATGCACCAAAAACGTCACTGGCTCACTATCCTAGCGTGCACCGAAAATGTCACTAGCTCACTATCCTAGCATGCACCAAAAGCGTCACTGGCTCACTATCCTAGCATGCACCAAAAACATCACTGGCTCACTTTCCTAGCATGCAGCAAAAACGTCATTGGCTCACTATCCTAGCATGCACCAAAAGCGTCACTGGCTCGCTATCCTAGCGTGCACCAAAAACGTCACTGGCTCACTATCGTAGCATGCACCAAAAACATCACTGGCTCACTATCCTAGCGTGCACCAAAAACGTCACTGGCTCACTATCCTAGCGTGCAGCAAAAACGTCACTGGCTCACTATCCTAGCATGCACCAAAAACGTCACTAGTTCACTATCCTAGCATGCACCAAAAACGTCACTGGCTCACTATCCTAGCATGCACCAAAAACGTCACTGGCTAACTAAGTGATTTATAATTGTGTACAACATACAATAATATTACAAAGTGCAAAAGTAATTATTAATTAGCGGGGAAAGGGTGGCGAAAGAACTATGAGTTATCGAGGTTAGCCACCCTCTTAGAATTGTTGCTAATATAATTAATTAATGCGCATGTACCAAGTAATTAAAAATTATCAGATTTTGCAATTAAGATGATTGTTGCTTAAATTATTATACAAATTTATTAGTTTCTAATAAAATAATGTTCAGCAACAGGAATGAAGAGACGAATGTTACTATCTCTATATATTAAGTTAAACTTTATGTATTTAAGATTATTATTATGATTAGGGAACGGATAATGCTTTCCAGTTTATGAAAACAGATTTTTAAAAATGTCCAATGTCTCTACTTGTGCTGATATATAGTTAGTAGAAATGTTGTATTTTTATGTGGTTCACTCAAGATACCATAAAGGTGGTTACACCATCTTGTCTCCTCTCTCTCTGCAGGTGGAACAGATAATCATCTGTGTTTGGTTGACTTGAAACCCAAGCAGATAGATGGCGCTAGAGTTGAGTGGATTTGTGAACAATGCTCGGTAACTGTGAATAAGAATAGTGTGCCTGGCGATAAAAGTGCTCTAGTACCCGGCGGACTTAGACTTGGTGAGTTGTACTTCACTGTCATTGTGAATATCTGTCAATGATGATGATGATGATGATGATGGTGATGATGATGATGATGATGATGCTGATGGTGCTGCTGCTGCTGATGATGATGATACATTTATTTGTGAATACAGTACAATACAATACAAAACCATGCAATGTAATACGATATAATATAATGCAATGCAATGCAATACAACACAATATATTACAATATAATATAATACAATGGAATACAATATAATAGGATGCAATACAATACAATACAATGTAATACAATATAATGTAATACAATGCAATACAATAGAATACAGTGAAATGTAATATAATATAATACAATGCCATGCAATACTGTACAGTACAACTCAGTACAATACAATACAATACAATACAGTACAATACAATGCAATGCAATGCAATGCAATGCAATGCAATGCAATGCAATACAATACAATACAATACAATACAATACAATACAATACAATACAATGCAATACAACATAATACAATGCAATGCAATACAATACAATACAATACAATGCATGCAATACAATATAATACAATACAATGCAATACAATACAATAGAAAGCAAAACAAAGCAATACAATACTATACAAAGCAATACAATACAATATAAGGCAATACAATAGAATGCAATACAATACAATATAATATGATACAGCACAAGATAATAAAACACAATATACACATGTGCATTTACGAGTGCATTCATGAGTGCATGTGTGGCAAGTCAGTAATCTAATGCTTTTCCATCCCGACTAGTTTTGATACCGTCTGCTGTATAAGTACCGGCCGGTATTGTGGTGTGAGGACAATCTTTCCAAATTATTCAAGCTCTGCAATGCGTTTTATCATGTCAGTTTCAAAGCAACAAAAATTAAAAAAGATATCTTACGAAACACGCATTAATAACTTAATAGTTTGCATTTTTTGCTGCAGGATCGCCAGCTTTGACGTCGCGGGGTTTTAAGGAAGCCGATTTCCTCAAGACAGTTGATTTCATAAACAGATGTGTAGAACTTACGAAGGAACTTAAAGCTGCCAGTGGTGAGTCCATAGTTAACTAAATTTTTAATAAGAAGTGCAGGGGAAAATACTGGATTGATGAGCTGCTGTTCTGAGTTAAGAGTGTTCACCAGGAAATTGAGTGCTTTCAGCTTACTGTCACCACTTAGGAACTAACGAAGAGACACTAACTAACTGAGAGCATTTGATATAAAAGTAGTTACGAAATTTTCTTAAGATAACAACAACAGTATGTCAAACAAGAGATCACATAACTGATAAGACTCAATCTCATTTTAATTTACTGCCCACAATATACATTTTCTTGCCTATAAAAGTTAACAATTGGTCCTTATATTTGAATAATTAGCTTAGAAAGTTAATTAATAGCAACCGAGCACAGCTATTGCTTACGCCAGAAACTAACCACAGTTTGTGCAATGGCAAGCATCTTCTCTTGCACGTCAAGCATGTTTGCGTAAGTTTCACAGTACTGCTTAAATGCATGATGTCACGAAAAACGGGCTCTATGTCATATTATGTCACAAACTAACACAGCAGTTCATAATCTTGCTTATCATGGTACCGACTTCTATTTGTTGGCCACGCGCACGTGACAAAAAGGTGCCATTGCCAATCTTAGTAGATTCACTGAGCCGTGCGTAGCTTTGGTTTAAAGAAATTTGAGTATCCGAGGTAATTATTATTTACTCTAAGCTTTGATCTAAAAAAAGCTGTTGAAGTTTTCAATGTTTTAGAGCATTCTTTATTCTGAAGTAATGTTTGCACAATTGTCCGGTTTTCTTTTAAGTTCTTACCCGTGTATTTGTAATTATTAGAAGAATAAATCCGATCTAATCTATTTAACAGTCCAAAGTATGCAGGCGATTCAATTCCTGAAAGTTGCGCAACTTAAGAAAATTTGCTACACAAAGCGCTAGAGTTTTAAAAATGTATATCACTGACTGGACGTGATGTTATCATTTTGCACACGGCTAGATTTTTTTACTTTTGCTCCCGAGAAATAACCTCGTTCGTTTGTATTCATCATCGATTTCCTTTGCAGGTACGAGACTTTTGAAGGATTTCAAAGCGTACGTTAAACAGGACCCAGCGGCTCAAGAAAAAATTACACAAATCAGAAACGAAGTAGAACAATTTGCCTCTGCATTCCCAATGCCTGGGTTCAGCGGTCAATAATATTGGACATTGGTCATTTCTATATGAATTTTTATCACAACGCCCACTGCCAGCCAAATATCCTAGTCTCTGTCAGTATATTTTGATGTAATGTATAATGCGTGGTCTGTGATCCGTAATACATGATGCGTATTGACTGTTTCCATGTGTCCGTAAATGCTGTGTGTATTTTGATCACACAGCATGTGATCAAAAACGCACGGCACTCTTTTGATCGCTATTCCTGAAAATTGCAAGCAATAGTTTTTGAGAACCATGTCCCTGTCAAAATTTCACGCTGTTTGTGATAATTACAGCTGCAGCATTAGCTTACTATTGTACTATTAGACGAAAAAATTCAAAAGAAAGCACAGGTTTTGGGTGCACAACATTTTGCAGGATAGAGAACAATATGACACGTATCATTATTTAGTGACACAACTGCAGTTAGATGCGCAACATATAACTACATGATTCTTCCACCTCTAAAAAACTCAAATAGAAAAAATATTATTGTTTATAGGTCCAAAAGCGACCAAAACACCAACAAACAAACAAACAAAAACACAAACAAAACTCGCTATAATTACCTAGGCAACGGCGTTTTCCTGTCTGCATATAGCTGCGCGATGCATACTGGGATGATAAAGATCATGTTCGAATGAATACAGATCACGCATCATGCATTACATACACATGGAAATGCTTCTACATATTTAAATACAAACTGTTGTGTACGAATTACGGATCACGCATTCCGCCTTACATGCACATGGGGTCGTACCTTAAGGTGTGTTAAACATACCTCATTTTAACAAACATACTATTAAAGATTATGGGCTATTCTGACTTAGATTTTTCATTTTTCACACTCCGTTATGCAAAATTTATTCATGGAAAGATTTTCTAGCTTGTAATAGGAAAAAGGAAGTGAAAAGAATCATGTTTTTAAGTCATTCCATAACAGAACAAACTTGGATTCGTGTCATTCAGCAAGAGGGGGAATCTTGGTAGCATTCCCCCAAATTTATAGCCGCCAACGTATTTATGTTGGTTTATTTCTTCTAAAATACCGTTTCGCATACATAGGTCTGAATTGTTTTCATCGCAGATACCTCTCTATTTTTCTGCTGCTTAACAGTCACAAATCATGAGTTACGGCTAACATATATCATAAATTATATCAAAAGCTCACTTTTGTACTTTTAAGACATTTAACGTATAATGGTAAAAACATTTACGGGTTCTAAAAAAGCTTCTAATCTTTGACTGCCTAAACTGCATGCTATCTAAACCTGCTAGTTGTCAAACAAAACTTTTGACTTTAACTTAATTTCATGTAATGTGCCACCAGAGTTTAAAAAATTTGATGTAAAAGCAGCCAGGGGGTCTGGGGGAGCGCTGTAAACTCGCCCAACGGGACCCAGGGTGGAGCACTGCCCACCAACGCATTTTCCTGCATTTAAGCACATTTTGGAGGCTTCAAATGACATCTAAATTCTAGTACATAGGCTTCCTCAAACGCGAAAAATTCTCTTTTAATAAATAGATATTACCTACATTTACCTTGGTAATATTCATTGTTATTGTAGTAGACATATATCGAGATTATCTACCCAGCGAAATTTGGAAATGCGGATAGTCAAGCATAAAACTGATTTGAGACTGTTAAGTTTACAGCCCACCCACAGTTCATACAAAATTTAATAAGTTTTACGGTGCATGCTAATTTTTCCAACCAGACACAGCTAAACGGCAGGACGTCTCGGCCACGTATGCATTTTACTGCATTTCGCGGTCGCTAGAAGATGTTTCCTCAGGCAAGTTCTCCAGTTTAAAACTCATTATTGTACAAACAAAGGTTGATGTGTTTCTTGATTTGCTCCTAAAAATGTTACTTAACATGAAAAAAATGTTTAATTTAAGAAATTCCGCGGGCGCACGTGCATCAGTGTGTCCACCTGCCGACGCCCATGACTTTATTTAATAACTTTTATTACCAAAATGTTGTGATGTTTTTTGTCCAGCTTAACCAAATACGGAAATGGTCGCCAAAGCTAGGAATTTGTTTTCATTTAAGTTGCCAGATTTTTACTCTAATAAATTTCCTATTTGATGTAATTGTTCAACTTTTGTAGGGAGAGTTTTATTTTGTTGTGTGTGCCACACCTATCGTGTTCAAAGAATTTGTGGCCTAGCTTTACTCAGTCAAGTGTTGTGACGTTAAAAGTTGTCAGTTCTCAGTAAGAGTTGTTAGTTTGTTTCCTAATCATGGTTTGCTGAGTCACGTCTTGCCAATATGATGCTGTCTTGATCAAATGTTATTTTACTGGCACAGTTTTGTCACTTAGTTTACTGACTTCGTGCCAACTCTACTACTTCCTGCTAAGTTGTCAGTTCTCAGTAAGAGTTGTTAGTTTGTTTCCTAATCATGGTTTGTTGAGTCACGTCTTCCCAATATGATGCTGTCTTGATCAAATGTTGTTTTACTGGCACAGTTTTGTTACTTAGTTTACTGACTCCGTGCCAACTCTACTACTTCCTGCTAAGTTGTCGGTTCTTGGTAAGAGTTGTTTGTTTGTTTCCTAATCATGGTTTGCTGAGTCACGTCTTGCTAATATGATGCTGTCTTGATCAAAGTAATTTTACAGATATAGGTTTATTGCAGTAATTCTGCCACTGTATGGGCCTGCTAATGTGCCAAAATCATTTTTATCTTGTATTTTTAATAACAACATAACTGAATGCTGTTGAAATTTTATCGTGATAAAAAGGAATACAATAATGTGGCTTAGGTGGTTTTGGCATTTATTGAAAAAAAAATTTGCATCCATAGCTAAATATTCCCTGCCAGCTCAGCAGCTTATCTTAGGGAATTGTTCTTAATACTGCATCAGGTGCCAGACCCGCCGCATGTACATTAACTCTGAGATTGCCGTTGAGAGCTGGATATTTGCCTGCAGTATGTGGAGCTGAATGCAGATCGATCTCAGTGTCAAACTACCATGTCAGTGTAACGTGGAGATTTGATGAATTGATACATTATCTCTCAATTGTCTAGAAAGTATGGCACCACTGACTAGTCTAGTACGCAGGCCAGTGATGCAAGTAATGTGTTATAAATGTAACTATTTCGTCTAATGAGTTACAATTTTTTAGAACTTAACTTGTAACTGTAACTACAGTCAACCTCGGATATAAGGGACGCCTCGGGACCGGAAAAAACTGTCCCATATAGCTGAAGTTGAGTCAGACAGAGGGTGTATTTAGACCTGTACTTCTACCCATATTTTTATGGATTGTTGCTACACATTCAGTGCAAACGGTATGTAGGAAGAATCTCCTTCAGTGATGCGAGATGTATGCGACCGCGGAAACTGAGCTGTTGGAAGACAAAGTTTGTGAGAAATTGAGGTTAAAAATCCATCAATTTCGCTTTGATCATAGGGTCCCTTATATGCGAGGTAATTTACCTGGGTTTCTGCTACGCGGGACCTGAAGATATCGTTCCTTATAACTGAAAGTCCCTTATATCCGAGTACCTTATATACGAAGATTTTTACATAGAAAAAACGTTACGAAAAATGGGGACCGGTGTTGGTGGTCCTTTATAAACCTTATACCCGAGGTTGACTGTAGTTCATTTATTGTCGTAACTCGTAATAGAAGTAACAGTTACTTTTACCTTAACATTTGTCTGGAGTCAAACCAAAAGTCTGTCAACTGTAAGTTACATGAATTCTGTATTCTGTCAATTATACCGTTCTTTCATTGCTGACAGCCGACCGTTGTTATACAATTGTTTCTGTTGTGCAAATCAGCAGCATGACTTCATTATAGTGTGAATTTTTATGATTCTATATGCATAGTCAAACACAATAACTTCTTGTAACTGTTACTTTTTAAATGAACTGTAACTGTAACTACTTACTTTTAAGATGGTGAAGGAACTGTAACTTTGACTAGTTACTTTTGTGACAGTGTAACTTGTAACAGTAAGAAGTTACATTGTCAAAAGTGTAACTGTAACTATAACAATTGCATTAGTAAAGGAACTACCCCAACACTGGTGATCAGTATTAAATACAAGTTTGTTTTCAATTTTTAACTTGTAACAGTAACAAGTTACATTGTCAAAAATATAACTGTAACTATTTACTTATATGATGGTGGGGAAGGAATTGACTAGTTACTTTTTTGTCAGTGTAACCTGTAACTGTAACAAGTTACAACGTCAAAAATGTAACTGTACCTATAACAATTGCATTAGTAAAGGAACTATCCCAACACTGGTAATCAGTATTAAGTCCAAAAGTTTTTAATTTTTACATAATACTTCTTCATCCATTAACGTCGCATATCATACCACGAGATTACAATATAAAGGCAAAATTTTCAAGCTGCCTGCGAAAGTTAACCGATTTTACCTCCAAATTTTAACAAAACTGCCTATAAGCCTACTTAAATATTAGGTGAATTGTAATTATAAGGGGCCATCCACATATTATAATGATATCAAGTTTTCAGCCAATTTCGAGGACCTAACCCTTATACCGACATCACATAGATATAGCATTTTGTACATTTTATTTTTCCTCCTTCCAAGGACAGGCAACAACATCGTATGTGTATTCTCAGTGTCGCCTGCTGCTGGCATGCAACGTGCGAAAAAACGTGAAGTTAGGTAACAATATCATGACTAAATCACCTACCTACCTCGAGTTATAATGGCATTATCACGTCTCCTGCCACCTACCTACCCTAGACTTGATATCGTTTTGTGGAAGGCCCCTAAAGGGAAATGGGTGATTGGACTGAACGTTTTTTAATACGTAAATAATTCGTCGTCTAAATGTTTAGTTTTGGTGTTGTGTTAGTGATGTAAATTTTTAAGCATATCATGTAGCACACCTGTAGGCATGTGTACCGATTGTTGTACGTATATTGTTTACTTGTGGAATTAATTTGTTTGCTTTCTTACTGTAATGGGGTTATAAGTCTAAAATTGTTGTTTGTTTAACAAAAATGGCCTGTTGCTAATGTTATTTTAAATGAGTTTTATCGGTTTTATTTGCTGTATCATATACGGTGTGTGATAAACGAAGTGATGTTTGTTATAAAAAAATCTTATAATGTGAAATGCTGGCTTTAAAATCATAAATAATATATCATTTTCATGTGTCATACATCAAAAATCAATAAGTAAAAGAAAGAATACAAAAATTATGTAAATATTAATTAATTTATTGACTACATAAATTAGACTTATTAGCCAATAACAGTTCACCCCACATGCAGTAATATTCCCGAGCTCACACACGAAAATTTCTGTTCGCACGTATACAGAAATATGTAAATAAATAACCTAGTAATAATAGTACTAGTAGTGCCTACAAAAAACATTATAAATCATTTACATAATCACAGATTTTATGTATATTATTATAAAATTATAACAAACAACAAATTTCTCACAATTGACCTCAAGAAAGGGAAGAAATCTTCGGTTAAAAAGCAATTTTCAAAAACCAAAACATCTAGGAAAATTTATACTAATTATAAGTGTGTTAACGAATTAACCAGAACAATGGCAATGATTAGAACTACTTAAGGATGAATGGTAAATTTTCTGCTTAACGGGGAGGATCTAATAGTAAGGGTGCAAAAATTCAACACTACGTTACATTTTCTCAGGCCATAGTTGTAATCACAAATCACTGTCACGCTACGTGTAAATATATACATAATTATAACAAATTATCTTCTACTTGAAAGATAAGTAGACAAAAACGTTAGGCCTGCAAGCATTGTCACGCTTGCAATTTGTAAATAAGTAGTTCTTCACAAAATAATTTCTCTAGAATCTTTAATTAACTATCACCATAATAAAAATAACACTATAAAATGCAGCTAGCTAGCTCAGCAACACCAGAAATCTTTTAATCATAAGAAAACATGCATTTGATTATCAATGCACAACACCAAGAAGCCACGTTTTCAAACGCAAGCCTAGTCTTTAACTAACACGAAGATTTTTCCGAATAACATCGGCATCATTCAACTTTGACGTTTTTGCCAGCAAACAATGGCAGCAATGAAAGTGTTAAACAAGTTACATTAAGCACGACAATGCCAAGAGGATTAATGAGAATAAGACAATGCAATCAATCAGTGTTTACAACTACGGTTAATTTTACAAAATCAGGTCTATGTCACTTACAATGTCTGACTAACATGAACATGTACAGTATCGTATGGCATGTCGCATACATTATGAATGATTCAAGCAAAACTTTGCATATTATATTCAATTTCTTGTGACCAAATACAGATACAGCGGTCTTAACACAAAGCTATGCAATTAAAACATTACTCACGAATGCGATGTATTGGCCCACCTTTTTGTGCTGGTAACTGACATAGTTTACGACCGGTTTTATAGCTCACGTACAAAACATTTATATTGTACAACAAGGCCTGACTAGTATAAAAAGTTCAGTGACCGGTAAAGGAGAGAGAGAACACCCCACAAAGTCAGTAATAAACTCTAATAGTACAGACACGCCAAGAAACGCATGCCAAAAGCAACGTATGTATATAAAAACCACATTCTTAATCTGTTGCAGGCATTTCCATAGTACATAAGTGTGACATTCTTTTGTGCACGAATGGACAATTAGCATTCTTAAAGACAAATTTATCAAAATACCAATGAAATGTATGTTCAGAGAGAATATTCGCAATGCTACCTAAGCACACGAAAGAATTAGCTGACAAGGAATACCACTCCCTTTGCGGTGACATCATCTCCCCCCCCCCCAAGACATTGTAATGTCACGGCTGAATTGCTGTAGCGTACCCACTACAGTAATCAAACGCAATACAAGATGTTTCTGCACAGTAATTTACAGGAAAGTGGGTATAGTACAGTAGATAACATTATTACAAGTTTATTCCATGAGGACCAAATCTAAGAGAACCCACACACTGATTTTTTTCATTTTATTAATATGTGAGATACCGAGTCATAAACATTGAGAAACTATAGTACTTGCAGTCTTGAAACTTGTAGGGTATACACCCGGGGCAGAGACACAGACAATTGTATGGTAAAAAAAGGAGGGATTCCTTAAAGGCCAGAGATAGGAGCCAAAATGTGAAAATCAAAGTCCTGTTGCACAAGTGCACTAGACCGGGCATAGTCAATTGGTAATTAGTCGCCAGCAATGCGCAAACTGGGCAGACACAAGACCGTAGAAGTCTACGGTTTTTAACATGAAACAACTGCCGCTGGGACCAGGCGTAGTCACGTGAGAAACAAGGTCATGGGAAGGATCCACATTCATGCAAACTTCTTTATATAATCTATTCAGTCCCCTAAAGAAATTATTGCAGTTCGTCGAATCTTTTGTGGCAAATTCCCTTCTATCTTTTTCTACAGATAAACAACAATAAACAACAATACTATGGAAACACCTCTGAATATAAAGCGTTCTTAGAACCTAACAAACGCAAAAATTCTGCTCAACACAACACGATATTAAAAAATTAGCAAGCTATCACTGGTAGCACATATCAACAAATGTAATCAACTTTTGATCAATAATAGACTTCAAGCAATCACAAAAACAAACGTGTAATGGAACGGAATGTAATGTAACTGAATGTAATGGAAGTATAATGGAATGTTTACATTCAGTGGGACAGTGATGGCACAACAGCAAAGTCGTCGTAGTACTACTCTCATACTTGATTTTACATATTTTGCACATAGATTTTAACATAAGGACTCCATGTGCACGTAATGCACAATGCGTAATGATTGTTTCCACAAGTCCATGAAAGCTACGCATAGTAACAAAGTTCATAGCCATTTTTATTGCGGATGCGAAAATTGGAAGTAAAAGTTCTTGGAAGCCACGTCTCTATTGAAATTTCAGAGCAACAGTGACCAAGAAATAAGCACAATTGAGGAATTAGCTTATCATTGCAAAATTAGATGGATCAATTTAAAAAACAGGTTCTTGGTGGCACGGAATTTGAATAATGCTTTAAATAATGCTAAATGTTTCAGTTTCTGAATCTAGTACTAATTTTGTTCAGTAACAAACATAGCTGCTCTCAGCAACAATTTTAGTATTGTGCTAATACTTTGATAAAATTGCAGAAGTAAACACTGAATAAAATTAGTAATGGATTCAGTAACTAAAACAGAGACAAGTTAGTAGCATGTTCTTTTTGTATACATAAAATTGGATCTTTAAAATTTATGATTCTTCCAAATTTTGAAATTGCTTCCAAAAGATGAAAATCTGAGCTGCACATTTACACAATATTAAAATTTGAATCATTGTAGTTATCTGCACATCACTGATTGTTGTGTAGATGCTGGGCTATGGCAGATGTGGCTTTGTCTTGGTTTGCAGCTATAGTGCTTTTACCTAATATGATATAATTTCATTATTTTTTTGATATAATGTGCAGATAAGTACAATGATTCAAATTTTAATATTATGTACATGTGCACCTCAGATTTTCATCTTAAAATTTTGGAAGCAATTTCAAAATTTGGAAGAATCATAAATTTTAGAGATCCAATTTTATGTAGCCAAAAAGAACATGTTACTAACTCGTCTCTGTTTTAGTTACTGAATCTAGTACTAATTTTATTCAGTAACAAACATGGCTGCTTTCAGCAACAATTTAATTTTGTGCTTTAATACTTTGATATAATTACAGAAGTAGACACCGAAGGGCTCTGCTGAAAAGACTTATGTCTTTCAATTTAGTTACGGTATGACTGCATATACACGTGCACTGGGCAATAAATGCTGAAATTTTACCATCATGGTCTTTGTATTATTCAAAGCATTATTGAAATTTAAAAAAAGCATAAATTTTGCAGGGATGAGAACAATATGCTGTGTTGTCTCCACTTAGAGAAGGAACCGCAACTAGATACAGAAAAATAATCATACGCTTCTTCCACCTCTCAAAAATTCAAATGTTCGCAGAAATATTACTGTATGCACGTCCTGACGTGACTAAAACTCACCTGGCCACGATGCCAATCAGAGAATATGGTACACAGGAACCTTAAAAACTTCGTGCTGTGTGATGCACATTTGGACAAACACAGCAAACACATTCGGATACATACGGATCACGCATTGCACATTACGTACACATTTCGGAAACATATCGATGCATTCACATGCAAACTGTTGTAGACAAACTACACACACGTGGAGTCCTACCTCAGTTCAACAATCCATTTTACTACACGAGGTGCGTATGAAGTGTTCACACACTTGAAAACTTGTTGCTTATGATAACTGACCGACTTTCACGATCGGTTATCTGAATGGATGACATTTCTCACTAAACTAAAATATGATTGGCTCGATGCGACCAATAGAATAAGGCACAGAATTTGTAAGCTCAGGGCAGACAGATGATTTGAGACAAGACTAATTAAACCACTACATCTTAGTACATTCATAAGTATACTATCATGAACACGTACATATTTAAGTACAATTCAATAAATGCAACATTAACTGTGGAATGTACCTCTTGGACAGATCTATGCTATGATTAGCATCACAATTCCCATAACTTATCCCCAGCAACAATTTGCCCCTAGCACCCCGATAAATACTAGCCTCTGCTACAGAATCCAAATCAAATTAGTATAAATAATTTTTGCTACATACAAGTGTAAGTAAGTCCTCTCTTTTCTCTTTCCACAATAAATAAAGTCAAAGGAAAAAGAAAAGAGCAAAGTCCTTCAACTTATGAAGTTTTTAATACTAAATATTTGCCCTCTTCCCAGCTGAAGGTTTAACTCTTTTACATTTAGAAGAACGTTTATCAGACGGACCGATTTCGGGCCTCATTGGAAAGCTCCAGGATCGGCACGTGGATCCATCATGTTCCGATACTTGAATGCAATAAATATTCCGGCTATCTGTAACACAAATACGCAAATTAAAGATCGGCAGCGCAAAACTCAACCCTATTCGGGGGGGGGGGGGGGTGAGGGGGTTATGTGGACAAAAAATTACTGAGAAAATCTTTACATGGTGGGGATCAAAAGCTCCCAAATCTGGGTTAATGTATTCGCTTCACATATAATCTCATGCAAAACTATGTTGTAAATAAAGGTCGGTTCATATTTCCACAAGAGGGAATATTTCACGTTTCCACAATGCCAACAGTGCACTGCGGTTTGTGGAATTCAGTAAGAAAATGGCGGCTCCCTCAAACTCACACTTCTGTTACTACTAACATATTGCTTTGTCTGTCTATAGAGTGTTAAAAAGTTAAGATATGTAGTCTGTAAGGTAAATTGTTACATTACCAATATATTATATCATATTATATTATCATAGGCTATATTATATTATGGCTATTAACCACTGAATCGTATTTCAATCTTGTTTCAAAATTCCCGGTAAATTTCTTTGTTTTAGATGCCATCATAATGAACAGTTTTGATCAAAACCAGTTGGCAATAAAAGCCACTTTGATGAATATTTATGTTTCTTTTTTCTCGCTATCAATAGATGACACCACATGTTTTACACCACACCACAAAGTTCTTACAGGATCTTTATCAGAATACACCGAAATTCTCATGAAGCCTGTGTATCTTTAACATAATACGGACTGCAATAGTCCCCCCTTACTAATTGCCATAGACTGTTTGTTCGGTTAGCTATCTCACAGATTAGTAGACAGGTGAACACAAAACTTGCAAAGTTAGATTTGGCGTTGCACCTTGAGTAAAGCGGTTTACTGATTAGAACAAGGCAATTTTAACTACGTCCCAAAAAACTTTGCACACAAACTTACATTACACTTATGAATTTACCTGCTTGAAAAGATTTATGTTACTAAAAAAGACAATTTTTTAGTAATTTAAATGTTTGCACCAACTGGTAAAATGTCGCTGACTCACCTTCCCAGTGTGCACCACTGATTCACCAAGAAATGTATTATTAATCTGTTTGGCAAGATGCCATAATTTACACCTTTGGTTAGTTAGGGAACAGTGTGCTACGAAAGGTCTGATTATTTTTCCAAACTTTACGCGATGTCATCTAAATTTTTCCCAACGATCTACCGTCAAAATGACTGCACATAACGATCCTCGCGGTAGTTAAAATTTACAGCTAATACAAGCTCTGTATGCAATAAGACAGTATTGTAGGTAATACAAAATTTCAAAATGATTTTTCTAGCTTTATGTAAATAACGGGTATTCTGTTGCTTTACAATTTATTCTTTTTAATGCAATATTATAAATGGACCACAATTCAGGTTCTTAATAAGATCAAACAGCTTAAGAACCAAAATTGCAGTGTTCACAGCAAAATTACCAAAATAAACAAGAGCCTTCAGGTGACTCAGTATTAGAAATTTAAATACCCGAAGACAAACAAGAAAGAAATGCAGATAAGCGCATGCCATAACATGTCTAACTAATGTTTACTACTGATAAACAATCCAAACTTTTTTTTTCAGATACACAAATTTTGAGTAAACAATAAATAGTTAATAAATTCAACAAGCCATTCAATTTACGCAAAAATTACTAACAATATCATTACCATACATCATGCAAGCACAAAGCGACATAATGCAGAAATAATTCAAATGCAAGAATTAGAAAAATGAATAAAACATCCCATAATAATGAAACGGAAAGATATTACACAATTTGCATTTTATTCTAAGACTGTGGACTTTCTTCAAATAAAAAATGCAGAAAACACTGTATACATACTAATTTGAGGTACCTATTTATAATGATAACACACAATCAGAAAACCAAAACACAGAAAAAGTGTAATTTGTCACTGAGAAAAAAAGTTGCGCGAAGCGTTTCGACGCACAAATGTACAATTACCAGGAAAGAGGCTGTGGGCATTTGAAAGAAATTTTAAACAAACCATTTGTAATATGTAAAGTAGAAAAATGCAGGTAGAACCGAAGTGTTTGTGGTGTGTTACAAAAAAAGATGATTACATGATTTCCGAATCACGTTGAAAACACTGGTTCTCGTCTGATCACCGAAGTTAAGCAACGTAGAGCTTGGTTAGTGCTAGGATGGGTGACCGCCTAGAAATACCAGGTGCTGTAGGTTTGCCCACACTGTATCTCGACACTAGACAGAGGAGCTGCACAAACAACCAATGACGAGAGGGCAGAGGAGGTCAAGTGACCCAACGGCCATGTGTAGAGGAGTAAACCTTCCAAATCAGGAGTGGAGCCCAAAAGGCGGACCAGTGCAGCATGCTCACTGACCACGGCAGCTCCTGCAGCAAACCTGGTGCCAAACGTATCGCTCCACTTTCCTTTGGACTACACCAGGGAGGAAGAGATGGAGTTCCTGCGGTTTGGGCAACTCAGGATCTCCATACACCTTGCCCAGGCGTGCGCCCTGCATAACAAGTTTTCGAACCACTAGTAAAAGTGTTCTTACAAAGATCATGCATATTACATGACTGAAAGATTTTCGAACCACCAGTAAAAAGAGGTCTTACAAAGATCATACATATTACATGATTGAAAGATTTCCGAACAAGTTTTCGAACCACTAGTAAAAAGAGGTCTTACAAAGATCATGCATATTACATGGCTGAAAGATTTTCGAACAAGTTTTCGAACCACTAGTAAAAAGAGGTCTTACAAAGATCATGCATATTACATGATTGAAAGATTTCCGAACAAGTTTTCGAACCACCAGTAAAAAGAGGTCTTACAAAGATCATACATGATTGAAAGATTTCCGAACAAGTTTTCGAACCACCAGTAAAAAGAGGTCTTACAAAGATCATGCATATTACATGACTGAAAGATTTCCGAACAAGTTTTCGAACCACTAGTAAAAAGAGGTCTTACAAAGATCATGCATATTACATGGCTGAAAGATTTTCGAACAAGTTTTCGAACCACCAGTAAAAAGAGGTCTTACAAAGATCATGCATATTACATGGCTGAAAGATTTTCGAACAAGTTTTCGAACCACTAGTAAAAAGAGGTCTTACAAAGATCATGCATATTACATGATTGAAAGATTTCCGAACAAGTTTTCGAACCACTAGTAAAAAGAGGTCTTACAAAGATCATGCGTATTACATGGCTGAAAGATTTCCGAACAAGTTTTCGAACCACTAGTAAAAAGAGGTCTTACAAAGATCATGCATATTACATGATTGAAAGATTTCCGAACAAGTTTTCGAACCACTAGTAAAAGTGTTCTTACAAAGATCATGCATATTACATGATTGAAAGATTTCCGAACAAGTTTTCGAACCACTAGTAAAAGTGTTCTTACAAAGATCATGCATATTACATGATTGAAAGATTTCCGAACAAGTTTTCGAACCACCAGTAAAAAGAGGTCTTACAAAGATCATGCATATTACATGATTGAAAGATTTCCGAACAAGTTTTCGAACCACTAGTAAAAGTGTTCTTACAAAGATCATGCATATTACATGATTGAAAGATTTCCGAACAAGTTTTCGAACCACTAGTAAAAGTGTTCTTACAAAGATCATGCAAATTACATGATTGAAAGATTTCCGAACAAGTTTTCGAACCACTAGTAAAAGTGTTCTTACAAAGATCATGCAAATTACATGATTGAAAGATTTCCGAACAAGTTTTCGAACCACTAGTAAAAGTGTTCTTACAAAGATCATGCAAATTACATGATTGAAAGATTTCCGAACAAGTTTTCGAGCCACTAGTAAAAAGTAGTCTTACAAAGATCATACCAATTACTTGATTTTGTTCTGCAGTAAAACCACTATTAATTTGTTAAAAATTTTGCACAGAAACTGCAGCATCTTTATCTTAGCTTCCAAGTTGTTCTAGGTTTACCAGGTGATTTTCTGCAAGGTTTTAAGGCTTCCTTTAAGGCAAATTTACTTCAAGCTGTGTAAATGTCGCTAACATATATTTCGGCGTGTAAAAAAGCTTCAAGACAAATGGAGGTAAATGAAAAGGTGGCTTCGCCTGAGGGGGCCCATAATTTTATTAGCCCAGGGGCCCCAAAAAGTCAGGATTCGGCTTTGTCTATCCTACAAACAGACCCACGCGTGATCCCCATGCCTGCAATCTTCAAAATTGCAGAAATAAGTAGAACACAGTAAAAGTTGATATTCATTCGGGTAGCACAAGCAACATATGACTGACACTCCAACTAACTGTCTCTTGATCACCAAAACTTCGTCGCTTTAAACACGAAAAACAGTAAAAATGATAAACGGTACAAGCCGAATGCCGAAACAAAGGCAGAAAAACAGAAAGTCAAGTTACATAAATTCTAATACTGATTCAACAATCTTCTTCTCCAGTGGCGGCTCGTAGCTAAAATTAGTGGGATTGCTGCTTCAGAAACATTTTGCCATTGTTTTAATACAGTGTAAAACGAAACAAACATGTGTAATTATAATTTTGTAATTCGTAATTTTAAACAACCAAACACACGAAAATTTACACATAAACTTGATAAAATCCTAAACAAAACATATTGTTTACTTACGAATAGCCAAAATTACCGCAGGTCAAGAATTTGCCGGGATACCTCATCATTTTTACAACCCTTTCTAATTTTCCTGACTTCCCCCCCCCCTCATTTTCATCACTTCCCTGACTTTTTACTAAATTATCTTTTTCCTTGACTTTTCCATGACTTTCCAGGATGGCCTGTATATTTTCAAGGATATGCCCTGACCGTGGGAACCCTGCATTACATTTAAAAAATTACTCAAGACACGTCTTTTCAAGTTAGAATTTAATTTTAATTTTGCCTGCATTTTCCTAACTAGGTCTTATATTGGTTTTTTAACTTGAGCTTTTAAGTCTTTTCTTTAATACCAAAGAGCATTAAAGCATTCTGACGATAGAGAAAAATATTGTCAGATTTGTGTTTCCTCCTGTAGCTGCTTGTAGTTAAAATTAGTGGGAGTGCTGCTTCAGAAAATTTTTAGTCATTGGTTTAGTACCGTTTGAGATGAAACAAATATACGTAATTATGATGTTGTAATTTGTAATTGTAATTTTAAACAAACAAGCATACACAAATTTATATATAAATTTGACAAAATCCTTAACCAAAAAATTGTTTGCTTACGAATAGCCTAAATTGCCACAGTTTAGGAATATGCTGATACACGATTTTCAAACAGGTGACAACTGATAACAAACTGTGTGAGCAACAGTACTTTATCTACCTAGCAACAGATGCTATCAGTGCAGCAAACAGTGTGTTATCTCAGACATGGCGGCATGCGCACAACAGCCAGACACACCACTGTACTGGGCTGTGACGCAAACAGAGTACCACTCTCATGTGCTCTAGTTCTGTACAAGTATAAAGAAAGAACTAAAGAAAGAAGTCATATTGTCGATAATATTGAGTGAAAACAGGGGGTGCTGCAGTTCCACAGTACAGACACATGAGCTGCTACTATTCTCCTCCATTCACCAATCAGTAACCAAGAAAGGCTATCAAAAATTCAACACAAACTCTGTTTTTTCACGAAAACTTGAACAAGTACTGGCACAAGAAATAAACTAATCATCCACTGGCATGAAATGAGGGAATACTTCAACTAAATTGTAAAACAAACTTGACTCCTATCCCAAGGAGAGAGAGGCCCAAAATTCAGATATCTCGTAAATGTTTGGAGAAATTTGCCCAAAGAATATCGAAAGTTTCGAAACTTTTATCGAATTCTAAAAGTTTTTTATTTGCTACCTTGCAAGAAGTGGCCATCTGAACCGGGCTGAGCATGATCATTACGTGACTCAAACACTAACTAGGGCATTAGCTATACACATCATACAAACTCAAACTACACAGTAAAACACAGAGATAAAAAAAGTACAAAAAACTGCATTTTTGAAACAATAAAAATAGGTCATAGGTCATTAATTAAATAACTGCAATAATTAAACAGTTTTCAGTTTCTATTAAGAGACTTTTGACGAGACAGTGAAGATCTTGAAGCAATAAATAGATTGAATAGAACTTCTAAACGAGACAGCAATTGACAAAAAACCAAAGATTCCAGGATAAAATAAACAGCATCACTGCCAAATTTAAAGCCTAAAAGTGTTAATTAATTTAAACTCAACCAATAAATCAATCAAGATGTCTGTATCTTTGAAACAAGGTCAGTTCAGATTTAGGAACGGCCAATAAGTCTCGTTCAGCATGCACAAAAAAATCAATAAACTAGTAAACAGAAAGCAGTCAAGTTTTGCTAGCAGTGACAGAAGATCACTAAGCAACAAGCAACAGAAAAAAGTTGTTAAAGCAACGACAACAACAGTACGATGCACAGTATGATGAGTAGAGAAATAAACACCGGCACATGCACAAAATAAACGAAAACTTACTAACTATACAAGCACACGAGCTGCAGCAACACACTTAGACCACTTCGGTTCCTTTCAGGTGACGATACTTCGCCGCAAGCCACACCCCGATCAGCTGATAAAACAAAACACGGCTTCATTTCAGAGATGACCCTTCTAAAAACGTTTATTATCGTTACGTAGAAAATCTTTTACTTTTTAACAATCAGTGGTCTATTTCCTTTATTTAAATTCATGATCAGAACCACAAACAGTTCATCGACAGGGTTAAGGCCAGTTCACACCACAGAATTCTTTATAAAACATGTCGTACCAGACATTCTAATATCTTTCTCCTCTTATTAATTAGATTAAGGCTGTGAATTCCAGAATGTTCATAAACCATTGCTGTTTATTTTACAACATTTGTTACCCGTTGTGGGCAATGAGTTGAAGAAAGAAAGGGGATGGTGAAAAATTGTGAGCCATTCGGGATTTGAACCCACTAGCAATGTCATTAATTAGATTATTTCTGTTAGTATTCGTTCTCCTTGCCATCCCTACTTGCTTTCAGTTCTACATATCATCTGTATATATATATATATATATCCATACATGTTTCTGGGTATGTCTGACCTTCAAATAATTGTATTTGACCCAATTGAGGTCAAATGACAGGCATAAAACATCCGCTCACAGGCTTCGTTACGACATGGTACAATGCATTCTCTTTTCGAGCAAATTTATCGCCCTGTCAAGCAATCACACTGTTAACGACCAATCAGGTTCGTAAGATCGTGTTTTGATCTGTGTATCATTCAGACTTCTCGCTACCGATACTGTTTTTTTAATTTGGACTAACTCAATTTACAACATTGAGTGCGATCGTATACATTATATATATAAGATTCGAGGCTACAGCTCGGACGACATGCGACGATCTATACATCAAACGAAAGGTCTCGATGTATCCATTGGGGGTTTATTTTTCGAATCGGGCCCACCGGAAGGAACAGGGGGGGGGGGCGAAAGACCTCCAAAAATGTGCATTTTTTAGCCATTTTTTTGCAAAACTTATACCTCTTATTTCTGAAGAATGGGAACGGGCCGGGGGTGGAGTTGGCCATGGATAGATAGCCCGCTCAGCGGTGTGTGTAGTAGGTGTATCTAGAATTCGCGAGAGGGCCACGGCATCCCGTAACGGACGTTTTCCCGGACACAACTCACAATTTTTTCGAAATTTTGACCAAACAGCCTGCAGAAGAAACGTTCTAGTGGCACCTGGTAGGACTCTCGAAAGGAGATATATGGCTCTTTAGAAAGAGCAAGAACAGGGCTACACGATGATGTGCGCTATATTTTATTACATGTCCAGCAAGAGGAGTGCCGACGAGTTAATTAGATGTTCTACTTTTGGCAATTTTCACTTGGAAAACTGCTGACGCAAAGCCATTGTTCTGACGTCATTCATTATACTCTATCTATAACCTTATAACTTTAATTCAGTAAAAGTTGCTACTGGCTTTGGTTGTAAATGACGACTACGTAGGATGTTAGCGTATTTTTGACTATAAGTGTTTATATGAATTTTTTTTGCAGGGCCTTTGTTAGTGTATTATTAATATGCTTTGTCCGTGTTAGTCAAAAAATTCAATTCAATTCAGAGGATTTGCAACACACATTGGGGCATCTAACTTTTTCAGCTACTAAAGGAAACAATTTGAACAACAAAATCCAAAGGCTCATGACGTTAGCTTAAATGTTATATGGGAAATGTCAGAAGAGAGAAAACGATGAGCCATTGTGACGGAATCAGCTAAAAGTGTTCTAACAACTTGATAACACAAACACATTGTGAATCAGTCAATACAAGTACGTACATAGCAAGAAAAAATTAATCAACGTCGTGTGTAATTATTAAATGGGTGGTCGACTACCGAAGAAAATGTCTCCTGCCACAACGCCTCAGCTATTTGCCTCACCGAAGAATGTGTATATGGCTAGGAACATAGCAAAGACGCTCTCTTAGTTGACTGTTTCATCACAGAGGATTGCCTGAGATAATGAGACATGTGCCATTTCTATCGCAAATATTGACATCTATCATGTTTTATTATTATAATTCTTTATTTCAAATTTAAAATTATACACATATACAAATATTTACATAATATACATACAGTGACCCTCTATTTGCAGGGTATGGTTAAAAAACCTTTGTAAATAAAAATAGCAGTTACATTCATAAGACTTTTATATACCAATAAATCACGGATTTCGTACCACAAAATAATATAAAAGAAAAACTAAAATCAAATAGCACCAATTTACACAATATTACACAGGTATAATATAAAAGTGACTAGAAACAGAAAAATTAGATGTTTAGAGATTTGTTCTGTTATGCAAAGTTTAATATTTTATACAAAAGTTTGCAGAAACGGATCACAAACTAACTCAGAGAAAGCATCTAGCAGGTTTTTGTCATGAGTGGCATAAATGTTACTAATGTTCTGAGATTGTAGGATATCTATGAGCGTTAATTTTTTATTTTCATCGGCCAGAGTAAAAAGCAAATGTTTGTCCTTCCTCTGAACATATACAGAATCGACATCTAGGTGCTGCAGTTACTCCTGAATGCTGACTTGCCAAAACATTAAACAAAGACAATGCCCTCGACACTGGAAAATGGCGAAGTTTCAGAATACTATGACTGACAGGGATGGCCGCAAACTAAACGTTGCTAATAACAACGCTTCTACAGATATTCACATATTGAAAAAATACGTTACTTTAAGTCTGCACACTCAAAAATGATTTGAGAAAGTAACTCGATGATGAAATTTACGAGATGTGACTCTCTTTATTGACCACAAATGTTCACGGGAACATGAAACTTTCCCATTTTTGCTGTTTGTCTACTTAAATTACTTGTACACGCGCTGCTTGAATTTCTCATACGTGTGCATTTACAGACTTGTTTAAGCAAGCAAAGCATGGCAGCAAGCCTATTATGCACATTCCGTTCCAATATTCCAAGACTATGCTACGGAATTGTAGAAAACTTGACTAATTGTAAATATTTGTGCAAGTAAACAGTACTAGAGCATGTGTCACGACATTAAATGTACAGTACAAAGTTCCAGCACTCCTATACTCTAGATAGATTACTAAAAACCCTGCAGTAGCAGCTGCAGTTCCAAATAATTTAGATACATGATTCAAAAGTCACAAGACCCCGGTTCTTCAGCTCAAATATTTACCAACTTACCCAGTAATTTACCCAGTAAAATAAAACAACTCACTAATATAAATGAATTTAAGAAACTTTAAAAATATAGAACAATTCAGAGGTGTTCAGTTGTGACATAGTGCATGTGTTTGAGAGCTCATGCACGAGCGCAGCGATAAACTTGAAATTTGAATGTCAAACTTAAAATTTGCGAAGCTTTTGTATATTACCCCGAATGTTTGTACACTAGCACTTCAATTTTCAACTTCGCAAACATGTGGAACATGCTCATGGAGTGTTTGTGCTAGCTGAAAATTGCTCAGTTGTGATGTCATCATTTGTTAGGCTCCCGTGTAGTTAACCAAGTTTTTACCCATTTATTCTTTTATAACAAACAGTTTGGCATTATTAAAGCTTTTCTTTAAAGGAAGCTTCTGCAGAACTGTCCATACAAACTTATATTGCTTTGCATCACACTTACCTATTTGAAATACAGTGTTCCCTCCCTACTTCGTGGTGCGTTTGTCACGGACTCGCTGTTTCACGGGTTTTCAAAAATATTAATGTAAAATATTTATCGTTGTATTTTCGCTGTTTCGCGGGTTTTTGCAGTACCCCGTCTAAAGTATTTTTGCACATGCGTAGTACGTATTGTACAGTAATGTATAGCTTTGAAGAATTTTGCATAAAATATTATAAATCATAAATAATTACCATTTACAGTAAATAGTGTATTTATTCGGCGGATGAATACACACCAAAAACGAAATGTAGTACTTGCACCCGCTTGAGATGCTACTTGCCAACGTGAGATAGTACACAACACACGGTTGGTTGATTGTAAGCATTTTATGAACATTTAAGTAAACTTTTTTAAAAGGTATATGTACAGTATGGGAAAAGTTACTAAGGGAATGGGAAAGGGTTATGTATAAGAGTGTGGGGAGGGTTTATAAAGATTTCAAATAATGTATAACTACTAAAATAAGTATAGCATCCCTACTTCGCGGAAATTCACTTCTCGCAGGTGGGCCTAGAACGGAACACCCGTGATAAGGGAGGGAACACTGTACTTATGTAACTAAAAAAGAACATTCGTTAAATTATTCACGTCATATGGTAAAACTGCATCACTGA
This sequence comes from Tubiluchus corallicola, assembly GCA_030141605.1. Lineage (NCBI taxonomy): Eukaryota > Metazoa > Priapulida > Priapulimorpha > Priapulimorphida > Tubiluchidae > Tubiluchus > Tubiluchus corallicola. The sequence goes on along the minus strand of JAQGDQ010000183.1, from coordinate 59,946 downwards.
TTCACCAAAAAAACACATTATTGATCTTTTCCATAAAGTAACTTACATGTTTGCTTAGTTAGTGAAGTGTGTACTAAAAATGCTGTGGTTATTTTTTCAAACTTCATACGGTGTCGCTTAAGCGTGTCTCAAATGAGTTACCGTCAAAATAGCTGCGGCCAATGGTCATCGCAAGAGTTTAAATTTACACGTTTTATAAAGTGTTATTGTATAAAATTGCTAACGCAAGCTCTGTATGCATTAAGACAACATGTAAGTGACATAAATCTCAAGGCAAATTTTTAGGCTTCATTTAGGAAGAGCGTTTTCTTGTGTTTTAACAAAAAGATGACACCAGGGATGAAAATGACAAATTGCGAAACAGGCCAGGGGTTTTGGTGCAATTTTGGGACCATAGAGAGCCTCTAGGTGGAGTTAAAATATCAATTACCTTGTTTCATGCATAATTTAAAATACCCAACTATCAAGGATATATGATAACCAACTAATTGTCTCAAAAACATCTAAGTACCGGCCGCTCATATGCAAAAGTATATAAAAACTGTCTGTAATTGACTCAAATAACTCTGCACAATTGATTCTATATTTTTATACATAGAGATATACACGTGGTTACATTGATGTACGCGATGTAAACAAAGTGACGGCCTGCCAACTAGCGGTCAGTTTGTGAAATAATGTACTGGGTCCGTAAAAATTTTCTCAACGAATTTACGCTATTTACAAAAATGGCACTACTGGTCCTCCAAAAACTCGGAATTCCACGTATCCGCTGAAAATTCTCATCCCTGGATGACACTATGATGAACGACCAGTATGCAAAGACACTAAACCTAGCAATATACAGTTCAACGTAGCACAACATTAAAATTGATCGTGAAAAAGTAAAAAAAGTTGGTGAGCACTCACCTCTAAAAAGCCAAAGAACAGACCCACACCTCCCGTGGCTTTCAACGCTTTATTCACATCGTCTTTAAGAAATGTATCCCAGCAGGTAGGACAAGCTCCTTCTCCTTCACACGTTTGGTTTTTAGGTACGTCTTTACAACATGGAAGCTGGAACAGCACATTAAAAGAGCCATTAACATAAAGCTCCTTTTATTACTAGGAATCTAACATTAGGAGTGTTATATTAATACTTTAGCATAATAGGATTTGACGGAAATGCTACAAACAAACACAAGTTCTAAAGCAACATTTTTAGACAGACAGATTTTTAAAATTCACAGGCTGTTACATGAGCAATGCGCCATTTATACACAGGTCAGTTTCTGGATACATAGGAAAAAAAATCGCGCAGTTTTCCCGCGCGACTCGTCGTTCAAATGTAAAATACCTTTTACGTAACTTCCACGCCACTTTTCAAAGTCGATGAAATGTTGGCATAGGATTTATATAGATGAAATCATAAATTTACTAGAAGACACAGACACAAATTTGAGAAACAACAGAAAGAGAGGGAGAGAAGGAAGGAGAGAGGAAGAGAGAGAGAGAGAAAGAGAAAGAAAGGAAAGGGAGAGAGAAAGAGAGAGAGAGAGAGAGAGAAAGAGAAAGAAGGAAAGGGAGAGAGAGAACGAGAGAGAGAAAGAGAGCGAGAGAGAGAGAGAAAGGGAGAAAGAGAAGGAGAAAGAGAGAGAGAGAAGGGAAGGAGAAAGCTGGAGACAGACGGGAAGAGAAAGAGAGAGAGTGAGAGAGAGAGAGAGAGAGAGAGGGAGGGAGAGAGAGAGAGAGAGAGAGAAATTCAGAAAGAGACAGGGATGTATAAATGGAGTATAGTAATTGCTCTAAAAACTTTTTTTCATTTCACAATCATCCAGTTACATTAATTCAGTTTAAAGAAGCCGGCAATTGCGTTTACCAAGTGCATTAGAGAACGCTCAGATTAAACGGATAATGTTATCAAAGGCAATTAAATAAGCATCACTCAACTCTATCAAGTTCAAACTCTATTAGCATAATAAATGTTTGCATAAGTTTGGCAAAATGAGGCTCAAAATATTGCGAAAAGCTGACATGTCACAGTAGACAGTTATGTTTAAATAAAATTGTAAGAATTATATCAGAAACACTCTATTGATAAGTAAAGAATTCCGATCGATTATTTGTCACAAATCCAAGGGCGGATTTCACAAAGCTGTCACTACCTTAATGACGTGGTCATTCCAATTACTGAACCGATAGTGACGGAATCTTTAAGTGAGCGACGGCTTTGCGAAACAGGGTCAAAATCACGATCCGAAAAATGCTTTAATTTTTCGAACTGAGTAAGAAGTTACAGAGCTTACGTCATTGCATTTATAAGCAGTAGCGTCTGATGCACTGTCTAATCCACAACAATTGTGAGGTTCTTCTATAGTCTTGAAGATGACTTTGTCTTGGTCAACGCCACTCCATGCATATCTCACTATAGCCAGCTGTTTCTCTTCCTTCATTGCCAGACAAGCACAAGCCAGTGAAAATTGTAACAAGAAAACCAGAAACAAAATAACCATGTACTGTTAAAATAAGTTAGGGAAACTTTGTATTACAATGTGCCTTTTCACTATTTCGCTATGCGCGTGCAGTTGCTGTAGGTCAAAGGTTAAGCGTACCACAGCAATGCACCTTGACTACAACCGTCACGTGACATGTGTCTAAAGCAAAGCTGTAACAGCAACACACCTTAACTATAACCGTCACTAGACATGTGCAAAGCAAAGCTGTCTGCCACATCAGTTTAGTAACTTCAGTTGTTTTATTAGGAGTTTGCTTAGTTATGCATTAGTCTGTGTGCAGAGTGATGTACTAGGCAGGATCTTGCTTGAGAACAAGAAAAAATGAAATAGATAAGGTTCTAGCTAGCTGTTAAAATTGTTACTATCACAACAGCATGAGCTGCGAGGCAATGCCAATTGTACACAAATGCATTGCCTAGTACATTTAACCTTTGACCTCTTTACGGCCATCATCAATCACTTGAACTCCGAAAGCGCTTACTGCATCTGCTTATTTCTGTTCATAATAATAATAATAATAATAATAATAATAATACTAATAAAGAAAAATCAAAAATGATTACACACACGATAAAAACGTGTGTTTAAGAGTCAAAAACCACTTTTGTCTTCATTATTATTTCACATATCATATTATGCTGCACTACTCATTGTGTTTACCAGGTAATACAAATTATAATACAGCGCTATATTATGTTATTAGTTCAACTGTGACATGGCTAAAGCTGCCAAAAAACAATTATAAGCTCTAATGTAGTCGAAGATAGATGTCAGTACTAGTGATGGGCGATTTTGAAAAGGCGTAATTCGATTATCATCTTGTTCTTGTATTTCAATATCACCATTAATCTGTTGCGACATTTTTTTTATTGCGTGGGTCATTATGGCTGTAACGATACACCTAAGTCACGATATGATACATTATCACGATACTGGCCTCACGACACGACATGTATCATGATACACATTGAGTTAACATTTGCAGGCTTTAATAGAAAAAAACTACATTAAGTTGTTGCTTAATCTAGTTTATATATTAAGATTGCTAAGTGCTAAAATAATTCAGCAAACTGTTTGATTTCTGTTTATGCTCTTGTATCGTTTGCACTGTAAGCCACCAGAAATGCAAAGCAGTTCAATACTTTTGATTAAAAATATGCTGACGCATTTTATAGTCCAGATTTGCTGCAAACAATTTCAGAAACTTGGAAGCAAAAAAGTAATCTGGACTACATATATGATTACAAACACATTGTGCTTTCAACCCCATGGCTTTGTCTGGTCTGGTGCCTGGGTCAATGTCAAGTCTGATCCTCTACTAGCACTGTGCTCACTGCACTGATTATGACCACGGAGTTAAACTCTGTGGAGTTTACCTACAATACATTCTATAGCTGTAGCTTGAATAATTTCTCACAGTTTTTATCAGCAGACAGCCAAGCTTTTGCTGAATATCAATGATTCAGAATGTCGCGATACTGGTTCACTTTGATGACACACGTATTGCCACAGAAGATATTACGGAGCATTGTTACAGACCCATGAGCCATACTTATTAATGATTGCAGTGAAATATAACTACAACATCTTCATCGCTGTCTGCCATTTTCGTACTCAGCAACTATTTTTATTGGCACAAACCTGCTTTTTCGTTAACTACTCTATATGACTACATCACTACACGCATCACGTCAACGAATTTGGATCCCACAGTATGCACCATTGTGTGCATTGCGGAAGATGAGAAAAATGAAGAAAAAACGTAACGATTCAGTGTGTAACGCGTATATTTTGCCGTCGATTAATTGAATTACTGCACAATCGTCAAATAAAACTATTTACACAAGGTTGCAATCTCCATTAATTCGATTAATCATTTAATTGCTCATCACTACTTGTCAATGCTAATCCATCTAAGATGAAACACTGAACCAGCCTATAATATCAATGGCAGGTACTAGTATCAGATATTGCTGGTGAAAATGTGATGGTGAGGTAGTAATTGCTTTGTTCTACACCGAATGCAGATCTGCAATTTATTGGGCTCATTGTTCTCGAAAAAATTAAAGTCAGGAGGATACCTAGGGGGCAATGCTGCATGTATAAAAATATTTACGTTATTGACTATGGTGCTATATATATTAATTTATAAGCCACATTACTTTAACTACTTATGAAAATTTAAGCAATAAACAATAAGTACACAATGCTAATGTTACCTGTAAAACAGGTGAAACCAAATATTTTAGTACTGCACTTAGCTCAATATGCTAGAGACAAATGATGCAATTACCATTTACAGGACGAAATGTAAAAACTACTAACCCATTGCATTGTATTACTATGTAAATACTATTATACAAACTCTGTCAGCGCAGAAGGAAATCAGAAAATACACCAAAAGGATACGAAAAATAGCAAGACTTGATGATGCTTCACTGCTCCATAAATTCCTATCAATGAGAGAACCAGCAAGAAGATTCCGCATGCGATTACTCCGCCGATAGCACCCATACTTGTGACGATGCTCGCGCTCTTTGATGCAGCCGCAACGCCAATCAAAATGAAGCCAACAAGCTATAAAAAGAAAATAAAAAGATTTAAAAGATTTATTCTGGCAGAGTCAGAGTTTTTTCCAGGTCTCACAGAGTACTTCTAGGTCATGAGCAGTGGCGGCTCATGTATAGGTACTGCGGTACTGTGCACAGCATCCCCTGTTTTCACTCATTGTTATCAATGGTATTCACTATAAGTTTTTTATTTAGTTCCTTCTTTATACTTGTGCGAAACCCTAGCACGTGCGGGAAGTACAATTTGTTTCACAGCTCAAGCAACGTGGTGTTTCTGTCTGAGGTAAGCAGCTGTACTTTAGGTAGAAAAAGCACTGTCTCTCACGCAGTATGTGTTGTCAGTTGTCAAGTGTTTGAAAGCACTGTATTGGCATGTTCTTGAACTGCGACAATTTAGGCTATTTGTAAGGCAACAATTTTTTTACGAGTTTATCAAGTTTGTGTATAAATTAGTTTGTTTGATTAAAATTACAATTGCAACATTAAAATTACATATGTTTGTTTCGTATAACACAGTATTAAAACAATGGCTAAAAAATTTTTAATTCCGCAGCATCTTCACTAATTTTAGCTATGACCCGCCACTGGTCATGAATCAAGTTATTCGTGCAACCAGTTAGAACCAACACCAGATGTCACTTCTGTGTTGTCCAGCAATGGAATCGTCTTCCATCATCAGCCATTAGTGCTTCATCAGTTGACACGTTCAAAGGGAGGCTTTCAAGGGAGGGCCACTTGCAGATAATTACCATCTAGGTCCTCATTTCTTTGGATAAGGTGCAAAAGATGCTAAGAGAAATTCTTCGCAAAATAACGCGCTGTCAACGTTCATATGTCATAAATTACTGAAGAAAACTTATGACAGGGGAAATGTGTTCCAAACTTATTACAGACGATTGCGGGTAAGTGCTCAACATTCAAAAAGAAAACCGAGAAAGAAATATTGGGAGTACAATCCCAAAAGGTTTGTTAATCCTGGACTGCTTCAATGGCAATTATCTGTGCAAGATATTAGTGATACCCTCATAGATAAATTAAGAAAAGTTCGACTGTATGTCACAAAGCCCTTGCAGCTAAAAGTGTAATGAAAGATGAGCAAACAGTAATCATTGATATGTGGAAAAGAAAAAATTATACATACAAAGTGGACAAAATACGTGTTTTGATCTTGCAAACTGACATTTTTATTCATGTCAGTCTGCTCGCTGTTTTGGTGAAGTGGATCATGTGTATCCACGGTGTACGGTAGCAAAGGTTGTTGTGGCACAGGATATTATTACAGCATGCGATTCTTTTATACGAATATAGAAACTAAACTTAGAAGATTAGAGAGGCTCACAAGAGCTCTAATAAGTAATATTTTAGTTTAACCTCTATCCATCAACACAAAGTAGGGCGTAATAAAATATGCACCGCTTACTAATATACGGCAACAAAACTACAAAAAATAACGGCACTTGTATAAGACAATTGAGCCGAATTACAAAAACGATTGATTCAAAAACTGCAGTAATATACCAGTTATCAGGTTTTTACTTACAATGTAAAATACGTTTAATCCCACAAGGGAATTTCGACAACATTTGTAATCAATTAAACCCATTGCTGCTTAAATCTTTTAACACTTTACAAATAATGACAGTGACAACAGAAGATAGTTCTAATTAATAAGTGACCAAGAACAAGCTCCTTGTTTTACGATTTTCCTTCAAAAGAACAAGACAAAACTGCTACAAAACTGCACAAAAATCCACTGAATAGTGAGTACGTGACGCATGTTTTGCCTTCTAGCGGGAAAAATAAAAAAGAAAAATTACTGTTTTGAATTTTTCTGGTATAACTACTCATACTTTTTGTAGTAAGCAAATTTATGCAATTCCTTATTTTAGAATGTTTCACTCAATTTTATAATTAAAAATTTTTGAATTCTTTTATAGTTGAAAATCTAATTTTAGCTGTTTAGCTAATTTAGAAATGGTTGCTGTGTCGTCCAGTAGATAGCAGTAAGATTTGTTTGTGAGCTATGGTCGACTGTCTTCGCCTGTTTTATTACTTAAAACATCATCAGTATCAATGACGTTTCGTGTTTTCGGAACACTTCATTAACTTTTTTCAGCCGCTGTTTTGCACTTTCTGAAGATTCACACCTTTGACAACATTTGTTTCCGAAATTGACTGAGCCTGACTGTCATTCTAGACACCCACACACCAGTGTATGTAAAGTAGCCTGTACTTGTAGTTGTACTGTGGACGAATAACATTTTAATGAAATAGCGAGACAGCAGTTCGTCGTTTAATAAGTTAGTAAGCTAAATGCAGTTTAGCGGGTTCACATCGGCGTCTTTTCCAGTCTGAAGGCACTTGCTTGCGAAACTTAGTCATGTAACGCTGTCTTCTTTTTTAATTTCGTATCTAAAAATCAGCTGCCAACAACTTTCTTACTTTTAGAGCTTCGTTAATTCTGACATTTACTTCCTTCAATTTATCTGCATTATCAACATATAAATCATCAATTGCAACATTACTTGCACACATTCTTTCATTCACTTCAGTTTTTCAGATGTTAATATATGTTCAGTAATGTCTTCACTGTTCTCACATAACAAGCATTTGACATCTCCTTATTTTTTATAAGTTATTTTTATAATTCGCTTTAAATCTGACCATATTTAATTTTCCACTCTGTAATTTCGTTACGTGTTTGTTTTTTCTGCACTATTTTCATCGGTTTACCCCACTATTTTACTCCATTACTCAAAAATCGCAGCTTTGTTTTGCATCTCAATTTTTAAATACTGGTTTATCGCACATTTAATTTCGTTTTCTAAAACGATTTCGTTTTTTATCTAATGACTCGTTCGTTCGCTTTTATTTAAACCATATTTATATGCCATTTCTTCCACACTTTCATACCAACAGCCCTTAGTAGTTGTTTGCGCAGTACTTTCAATATTTTACGAGCATCTCTGTCCTCATCAAAATTCTCAATGCTTTTTTGTATTGTGCTAAATAGATGAATAAAAGATCTATATCCAGGCTGCATAAGATTATGGATATCCATAAAATAAGACCAAAAATCCATAAAATAAAATTTGAAAAATCCATAAAATAAGAAATGCATAAAATAAAAAAATATTTTTTTTTGTGATTTTTTGTACAAAATAAGGCAATCAAAACTGAATACAGGCATTGGATCGGAAACTTCAGCGTAGAGGGCATTCTACATTCGTACCAAATAAATGAATTATTTGAACTGAAGTGATGAATTACAAGGCAATGTCTCGTAAAATTTGATTAAATTTGAAGTGATATGAAACCGATAAAATTAAAACGAAACCGATAAAATTAAAACTAAGTCCTGCATGTTTAAAAACACGTTTCAAGCACTCCTGTTTTTACTTTTTAATTGATTTCCCCCTGGGCATCTCGTTCCAGATATAGTCTATTTCTTATTTTATTGATATCCATAAAATAAAATTTCAAAAATCCATAAAATAAGCTATTTTATTTATTTTATACATATCCATAATCTTTTGCACTCTGTCTATATCTAACCCCATTAATTTTTTTATGTAATGAATCCTTTGTTCAAGGGGAAAATAATGAGACGCTTCGTTCAATTCCCGTCACGTTCACATCACAGCTCCCATACTGTAGCATTTATTTTTTACAGGCACAAAACTAGTTTGATTGAATGATTTGATTAAATACTTTTACTTCAGAACAAAGTGTATATAGTACAATACAATACAATACAATTCATAATTAACAAACAAGCATCATAAATCAATATAGCAATTGTCGCTTAGTAGTTTCTCAAAATTAAATACAGTTAATTAAGTATTTACAATATGTACAGCTTGATTTATTGGGCAGCAGTACACAGGCATTTATTCCAATGCTTATACAACCTAGATATAAATAAACGGTCACTGTTAAATATATTACAGTAGTCGCCGCTTAATAGACTCACGGTTAATAGACTCAATCGCTTAATTGACTCAAAAACGCCTGGAACGGGTCGCTTCTATCCAAATACCGTATTTTCCCGTGTATAAGAGACCCTTTTTTGCTCAGAATTTTCACTTTAAAAATAGGGGGTCTCTTATACATGGGAGTAAGTCTTTTCAATAAGATGCATAAATTGTGACACTAATGATTTTAAAGAAATAAGTGCTCTACAACTGTTTTGCGTGTCGCGTTCGACTATGAAGCGGTTGTAAGCAATACAAGCATCGTGACACAGGCATTATCTCCTCGTTTTCTCTTTTCCTGTTACAGGTTTGCAGGTACGCACTTTAATATATACCAGTACTCTTTTTCTACAACACATTAACTGGTTTTATTTTGTTTTCAGTACCGCACTGAGTTGAAAAAAGTTGTACTTTACCCTCTAAAAATGTCCGTCTGAAAAAACTTTTTTCCAGAATTTTTGCCTAAAAATTGAAGGGGTCTCTTATACACAAGGGTCTCTTATACACGGGAAAATACGGTATACATAAAACTATCTGTAATTGACTCAAATAACTTCGCTTAATTGACTCAATATTTTTCCTTCACCTACTTAAAATAAGACATTTGTATGTGCCCAAACAGCCTTTCCTACTTTTATGTCATCTTTACTTCCCTTTTGTGCATTATGTAGAAACAATCGTGTTAAGTACCGTTTTGTTTGTAAACAGGTACGTTTATTATGCACTAGTACGCTAGCATAGCAATTTCTCTTTGAATTTGTTACCTGCTCGCCCACTGCAATTAACCTCGTTATCCAAAGAATTTCTGGAAGCTAAACATCTAATTACTCGCCTAGCCGTTTCATTTTGATGATCTAGTTGCAAATCACGCTTTCAGGTTAATGAGTTAATAGACAAAGATGGCTATTTACTGGCTATGTCATGGAGCAATGTAAGTAAGCAGACAATACAGAACTGTTTTAGTCATGCCTAATTCAGACCTATGTGATTTAGAAATGTATACTTTTTCATTTATTGTTAATTCACTTATATAAATTAATATTTTAAAATATTTTCTCTAATTTTTAACTGCACAAAGGAATTTAGGCATTACTTCGTTTAACACTACACCCATCGGTTAATAGGTTCAGTCGGTTAATTGGGTCAAAACACGCCGATCCCAAAGTGAGTCTATTAAGCGGCTACTGTACTTATCAAATCATTGTAGGTGTCAGTAGTTTTAATTTTTAGTGAATAAATAGATCTTCTATTGATAAAATCAAAATATGGCAATTTTAGTTCTGTACACATTTGTCTAGCCGAGCAGTCATAAAGTAGATTAAACAAAATTCTGATCCCTTTATTATAAGCCACTTTAAATTCCTTGAACTGTAGTCGCAAAAGTTATTCCATAATGCGGCACAATAAAAGTTAGAGCAATATGCTTTGAACAAAAGTTTGTTTGACTTCTGTACTGCAGTTAGGAAAATATCAAAGTAATTTGTTTGATCGCATGTAGAACAAACGATGCTGGTTGTCAATATCCGTATTGTCTGTTTTATCTGTCTGTCTGTTTATGGCTTAGGTGCTTTTCTTCTGTATAAAATTTAAGATACACGTGTAAAACAGTTATGTAATTTTTTATTGCTTAGGTAGAACGACAAACATACGCACAAGTATTCTGGATTAATATGGAGAAAATGCCGGTCATACAGGCAAACTCCGTTAACATATGGAAGGTGGACACAGAAGTGGACGGACCGGGTGGCCTCGCTTCTGATTTTGACGGCTCATTCTCTGGACTTGGAGTGGAGTTGGGAACGGCAAGTTACAACATGAGGTAAGATGGGTCGTTCCACCTCGAATCACCCAATATTTTTTCTGATTTACCATTTTATGTCATGCATTTTAATGCAATTTGGTATGTTGGTTTGATTTATAGAGAAATGCAAAAATCCAAATTTTATGCAAAATTGGGCCAAAGGTTCAAAAGTTATGGCCCTTTGAAAATGGCTGAAAGGGCCAAAAAAATCGGCATGACCTACAATTTTTAAACATTCATAACTCAAAAAGTTCAAGTCTAAGTTTGATGGGAATGTTATTATTTTAAAGGAAATCCAATAAGCTTTCAGAATCTGCAACAAGACTTCAGATAGATTGTGTCTGAATTTACAAGAACTTTTGACCCTTACTTTGACCTTGAAACTGACCTTGTGGTGCAGAATGTTTTGGACCGAGCCTGACATAAATATAGAAGACATCGGTTACTTTCGTTCTAAAGATGAAATGATGAACGCCAGTCACGGGCGATCATAAAATTATAATAAAAATTTACTTGTTGTCAAACAGCATCAGTGCAAGAGCTTCTGCTTAGATGGAAAAACAGCGATACGTTTGTTACAACTTTGGCGTGACACTGCGCCAGAATTGAACCCGCAACCTCTTGACTAGAAAAGCGTAAGCTATTCTTGTTGTGTGTTGAAAAATTGTTGTTATGAATGCAGAAGTATGGGGTGCGGGAATAAATAGAGATCTGCTTTTAATTTTTCAATACTTAAATACTTTATTGGTATATTGTTTATTGTTTTATTTTTCCTTTTTTTCCTTTAAATTGTTTAAATTCTCAGCAAACTTGTGATTGACCCTATTTTATGATTTTTGTATACTGTTTACCATTTTCGCTAATGATGACTATCATAATTTATATAATCAATATATAAACTCTACATTAAAGGAAAAGACAACTCACTTTACATGCTACGTTTATTTTGCTGTTATCACTTAAACTTAGAAAAATGTAACTATGAAAATTGCAAGAAACTGTCTGTAAAACATAAAGAAGTTAATACTGCCACTGTATAAAAATATTCAGGGTGGTGGTAGATGCCGTTTACTTGAAAAATAGTGTTTCGTGTCGCCAAATTTGTATCGTTTAACATCCCTATTGGAAACTTCATCCCTGGTGTTTCACAAGATGGTATTTTGTTGTCTTGATTCTGGTGTGGAATTTAGGAACTATTTCTGTTCATCTAAGTGCTGGGCAGCTTATTTGAAGCAAGCAATTGTATTTGAGTTTGCTTTTATTTTCAGTGATGCACTGTTGGCGCTTCCGGTGTTCGCAAGCAAAAATCTGGAGACTGGGTAGGTTCGAGACATGAAATACTAATCAGTAAAGGCTTATGCATTTTTTTGATTTTTTTATAATTTGTTTGCTGTGAAAGTAATCCAAAACGAATTCTGTGTATGCATTCTGCAATAGACGGGATAATTTTGGGCGCCTTGCCCAGCTAATTGTCCTTTCTGTCAACGTGTATTACCATGTTATGCATAATATACCTAGTAGTACTTGTACTGTTTACAGTGTTGATGCTGCCACCTACTGCATCTATTTTAAACTAACAAAAGCCAGAGTATCTTTAGCGTTTATATTTGCATGTTATGTTATTGCTTGACTATGTCTGTGTGCCGAGTTTATATAAAACAGTTAGATTCTAAGCGTTTAAATGTTAGCAGTGATTTTATAGCCAAAACATTGCATTTTAATCTTAAAACCTTTGTATATCATCAGACTTACAATTCTTACAAAAACTTATAATAACTTATTAATTGTTAGTATAATATTAATATTATAATTAAACTTATTAATAATCATTTGCATGTTTATTTAACAACAAGTGAATTTACTATTAAAATTTATTTTTTTTGTCTGGGTTTGAATTTCTTTCAACTTCTCATTTGATTACCCACTTTAGAACTATCTTTCACCAAGTTGCATGTAAATTTACTGTCATTTCGAGCTTTCCTTTGAAAAACCAACGGATCTGTGAAGAAGCATAATGTAGTTAAGTGAAGACTAACGTTTGTAGTATGACTGAGCAGTTCACATCCACGCATACTCTCTTAGCAGTCAGAAAAGTGAATGAACTGCCGCCTGAAGTTGTTATTATTTCAGAAAGGAAGTTATAGTACCCACCGAGATCAAAGCGCTTTCTTATAGTAAGACAATACCTTGGCATAGTTTCACCTTTTGGCTTCTACCTGCAGCAAGAAGATTGGCTGCCCACTTTCTTAAACGTAATATCGTATTGCATTGTATTTCATACTATAGCTCTAGCTTTAGCTAAATTGGCTGCCATTTCTTAAACAGAACACACCTTTGGCAGTCTTAGTGTACTGTACAGTACTGCAGAGCTTGCTTTAAACAAAGCTGGCATTCTCAAAGGGGTTATCCTGTGCCCGCTCACCCTAGCTATGTCGCCGACTTGATTTGTGGCCCAAAGCTAAGAATATAGATGATCGCATGTTTTTTAAAAGAATCCATGAAAGAGAATTTGCTTAGCAAGGCATTGTTTTACAAAACTGAAACAAGGAGCCTGTTTGCATTTTGGAACTATCGTATCTGTGCTAGAGGGCCGATTTTTATTACTCGTTTAATGTCTTAGGTTGCTTAAGCCAGATTCAGACTAATGAGGTTTCTCTCTGACAGCAAACTCCAAAGTGTGAACTACTTTGCGAGTTACTGTCGACAACAAAATGCAAAGTCTCTGACGTTTCCTGGAAATTGATTTACTGTCTAGTGTGAACGCCTCGGTGAGTTACTCTCGACACTTCTCGCAGTGAACAGAGAAGTGAGTGTCTGTTTGCACTTTCTGTCAAAGAGTAACTCACAGCAAATTTCGCTTTATAGTCTGAACACGTTTGCGAGTTACTAGGTGAGTTTAACATGGTGACAAGAGCTCGGTAGTTTGAATGCGCCAATACTGACTGTGTAAACGTTGTTTGATTTAGGTTCCAGTACGTCCTCGGTGCAGCAACATCGCCTGCTACAAAAATGAACGAAGAAACGCTGACATATCTTAATCAAGGTAATGAGCGGAAACATGATATCATTTCTGAAAACGTGTTTCCAACATATGATATCATTTCTGAAAAAGTGTTTCCAACATATGATATCATTTCTGAAAAAGTGCTTCCAACATATGATATCATTTCTGAAAAAGTGTTTCCAACATTTGATATCATTTCAGAAAAAGTGTTTCTAACATTTGATATCATTTCTGAAAAAGTGTTTCCAACATATGATATCATTTCTGAAAAAGTGTTTCCAACATATGATATCATTTCTGAAAAAGTGTTTCCAACATTTGATATCATTTCTGAAAAAGTGTTTCCAACATATGATATCATTTCGAAAAAAGTGTTTCCAACATATGATATCATTTCTGAAAAAGTGTTTCCAACATATGATATCATTTCGAAAAAAGTGTTTCCAACATATGATATCATTTCTGAAAAAGTGTTTCCAACATTTGATATCATTTCTGAAAAAGTGTTTCCAACATATGATATCATTTCTGAAAAAGTGTTTCTAACATTTGATATCATTTCTGAAAAAGTGTTTCCAACATTTGATATCATTTCTGAAAAAGTGTTTCCAACATATGATATCATTTCTGAAAAAGTGTTTCCAACATATGATATCATTTCTGAAAAAGTGTTTCCAACATATGATATCATTTCTGAAAAAATGTTTCCAACATATGATATCATTTCTGAAAAAGTGTTTCCAACATATGATATCATTTCTGAAAAAATGTTTCCAACATATGATATCATTTCGGAAATAGTGTTTCCAACATATGATATCATTTCGAAAAAAGTATTTCCAACATATGATATCATTTCTGAAAAAATGTTTCCAACATATGATATCATTCCTGAAAAAGTGCTTCCAACATATGATATCATTCCTGAAAAAGTGTTCCCAACATATGATATCATTTCTGAAAAAATGTTTCCAACATATGACATCATTTCTGAAAAAGTGTTTCCAACATATGATATCATTTCGGAAAAAGTGTTTCCAACATATGATATCATTTCTGAAATAGTGTTTCCAACATATGATATCATTTCTGAAAAAATGTTTCCAACATACGATATCATTTCTGAAAAAGAGTTTCCAACATATGATATCATTTCTGAAAAAGTGTTTCCAACATATGATATCATTTCGGAAAAAATGTTTCCAACATATGATATCATTTCTGAAATAGTGTTTCCAACATATGATATCATTTCTGAAAAAATGTTTCCAACATACGATATCATTTCTGAAAAAGAGTTTCCAACATATGATATCATTTCTGAAAAAGTGTTTCCAACATATGATATCATTTCGGAAAAAATGTTTCCAACATATGATATCATTTCTGAAATAGTGTTTCCAACATATGATATCATTTCTGAAAAAATGTTTCCAACATACGATATCATTTCTGAAAAAGAGTTTCCAACATATGATATCATTTCTGAAAAAGTGTTTCCAACATATGATATCATTTCGGAAAAAATGTTTCCAACATATGATATCATTTCTGAAATAGTGTTTCCAACATATGATATCATTTCTGAAAAAATGTTTCCAACATACGATATCATTTCTGAAAAAGAGTTTCCAACATATGATATCATTTCTGAAAAAGTGTTTCCAACATATGATATCATTTCGGAAAAAATGTTTCCAACATATGATATCATTTCTGAAATAGTGTTTCCAACATATGATATCATTTCTGAAAAAATGTTTCCAACATACGATATCATTTCTGAAAAAGAGTTTCCAACATATGATATCATTTCGAAAAAAGTGTTTCCAACATATGATATCATTTCTGAAAAAATGTTTCCAACATATGATATCATTTCTGAAAAAATGTTTCCAACATATGATATCATTTCTGAGAAAGTGTTTCCAACATATGATATCATTTCTGAAAAGTGTTTCCAGCATAGATTTTTGTTAAGACTGGATTTTGTAATCTGCAGCTATTTTTCTGAAATTGTGAAGACGGCTGACCATGGGGCCTAGATACTCAGCTTTCCATTTCTGTTTATTTGTGGAGTGAAGAGAGAAGATCCATTACACTGTCCACAGTTAAGAGTCAATGTCATATTCAAGATTTATTTTCAATATTCACGTAATTTTGACTTTCGGCAAAGATTTGATGTTTGCAAATTTTTATATTCGCTTGTATTTTGTAATATTTTACAGGGCAGTCTTATGAAATAAAGCTTAAAAAGCTTGGTGATTTATCTGATTTCCAAGGGAAGTTGCTAAAGGTGAGAGTGATACATTACATGCTACATACACGCATGCGCACACATGCACACACACACACACACAAACACATGCGCACGCATGCACACACCCTCGCACACATACACACACACACACACACTCATACACACACATGCACACACACACACTCACACACACACACATGCACACACACACACTCACATACACACATGCACACACACGCACACACACACATTCACAAACACACTCACACACACACACACACACACACACACACTCCCTCACAAACACACACACACATTCACACACACACACACACACACGCAGACATACACACACATGCACACACATGCGCACGCATACAGACACACACACACACACACATGCAGACATACACACGCACACACACTCACACACGCACGCATGCAGTTTGTGAGTATGAAAATGGCAGACAGCGACAAAAGTTTATAGTGCTGCAAAGTTTCAATAATATGGCTAAGACACTAAAGAAATAATCGCAAAAGATTAATCGTAATATCAAATTACAAGAACTAGATTATAATCGAATTGCGGAATTACAAAATCGCCCATCACTAGCACAACATTGCATTTTCATCGCCATGACAACAGTGAGCTCCACAAACCTGAAAAAGTTTTCAATATGAATCTACACACACACACACACACACACACACACACACACACACACACACACACACACACACACACACACACACACACACACACACACACACACCCTCACAAACACACACACACACCACACACACATGCACACACACACACACCACACACACACACACACACACGCACAGCAAACTATTCTTTCATGTCTTTGCTAAATCGGCTTCTCTATGTTTCAGGAAACGAGATGTTTTAGATGTTTTAGTTTTCAAGTAACGTGTGTAGTCGCGCAATAATAGAGTAGTTAATGAATGTGCGTCTATCAAAATAGTTTGTGAGTACGCAAATGGCGGTCAGCGACAAAAGTTTATAGTGCTGCAAAGTTTCAATAATATGGCTAAGACACTAAAGAAATAATCGCAAAAGATTAATCGTAATATCGAATTACAAGAACTAGATTATAATCGAATTGCGGAATTACAAAATCGCCCATCACTAGCACAACATTGCATTTTCATCGCCATGACAACAGTGAGCTCCACAAACCTGAAAAAGTTTTCAATATGAATCTACACACACACACACACACACACACACACACACACACACACACACACACACACACACACACACACACACACACACACACACACACACACACACACCCTCACAAACACACACACACACCACACACACATGCACACACCACACACACACACACACACACACACACACGCACAGCAAACTATTCTTTCATGTCTTTGCTAAATCGGCTTCTCTATGTTTCAGGAAACGAGATGTTTTAGATGTTTTAGTTTTCAAGTAACGTGTGTAGTCGCGCAATAATAGAGTAGTTAACGAATGTGCGTCTATCAAAATAGTTTGTGAGTACGCAAATGGCGGTCAGCGACAAAAGTTTATAGTGCTGCAAAGTTTCAATAATATGGCTAAGACACTAAAGAAATAATCGCAAAAGATTAATCGTAATATCGAATTACAAGAACTGATTATAATCGAATTGCGGAATTACAAAATCGCCCGTCACTAGCACAACATTGCATTTTCATCGCCATGACAACAGTGAGCTCCACAAACCTGAAAAAGTTTTCAATATGAATCTTGGTTCATTTCAGACTATTTTTTTAGCTTGTTTGTCCAATCACAAAGCTAATACATTGATTGAACATTGACAGATCTATTCATCTCTCATTAGTGCTGGTATATGTGCATTACATTTAAACTCCAGAACATCCAAATATGCAGCAATTGTTGTTTTATCTGTGATAATAAATTACAGCAATGAGTTTTCAACAGTTTGATGCAGGTAAATGAGTAAATTAGATTACATGATTTTCGATTATGATCATACATTTAGTCTTTCTATCTTTTATATCATCTCATATATGAGCTTCATTCATTACACCATTCCATTCTGAAGCACTAAATGTTTTTTTATCATACGATTCACTTCAAATTTTCAGAATATTCTCACTACTTTTTTCTTTCACTGTGTGGGACAATCTAACAAGCCCTGCTTTTTGATTGCCTGCAACACATTTACATTTGTATATAGGTGAACAGTGTTTGAGGCTTTTCCTGTGCAGTATTTCTTATTTGTATTATGTTCATTGTAGGCCCTTTCACTAGATATTGTACATGAAACTATTGTAAATGTGTAATGTGAAATAGATGACTTATGACTTATGACAAAAAGAATAACAGCGAAATAGCCCTGTTTGTATAAAGCAGTTAAAACAAAGATAATTAGACACTTACATGTGGTCTCCCTGAGTTTTGGCACTTATAACTTGCAAGAAACATACAAATCGTTTTACAAATTTCACATCATATCAACATGAATTGCCACATAATGTTTACCTGACCAACTACCTGGTCACATGACTGATGACATCATATCAACATGAATTGCCGCGTAATGTTTACCTGACCAACTACCTGGTCACATGACTGATGACATCATATCAACATGAATTGCGGCTTAATGTTTACCTGGCCAACTACCTGGTCACATGACTGATGACATCATATCAACATGAATTGCTATGTAATGTTTACCTGGCCTACTACCTGGTCACATGACTGATGACATCATATCAACATGAATTGCCGCATAATGTTTACCTGGCCAACTACCTGGTCACATGACTGATGACATCATATCAACATGAATTGCTATGTAATGTTTACCTGGCCTACTACTTGGTCACATGACTGATGACATCATATCAACGTGAATTGCCCCGTAATGTTTACCTGACCAACTACCCGGTCCCATGACTGATGACATCATATCAACGTGAATTGCCCCGTAATGTTTACCTGACCAACTACCTGGTCACATGACTGATGACATCATATCAACATGAATTGCCGCGTAATGTTTACCTGACCAACTACCTGGTCACATGACTGATGACATCATATCAACATGAATTGCCGCATAATGTTTACTTGGCCAACTACCTGGTCACATGACTGATGACTGTTAAAGGGGCAAAACCAAATTTAACAGGTAAGGAAAGGTGTATGTATCCAACAATTTGTGCATTGTAGAGCCACGTTCGGGTCGGTTTTCATGAAAGGAGGCTGCAGTACATGGAGGCTGAGCAGGTGAAGAACTGGAGAGAAGCTCATCCGAAGATGAGGATGCTAAACATTGGTAGGTTTTTTAGTAATCCTTAACACTGTGATAATAAGTATGTAAATTTTGGATAATGCGAATGCTTAAAGGAGAACCGGATGTTTGTGTAAACATTAGTTCAGAATAAAGAATGCTCTAAAATATTGAAAACTACAAAAGCTTTTTTAAAATCAAAGCTTAGACTAAATAATAATTACCTCGGATCTCAAATTTTGTTAAACTTTCAAAGCTACGTGCGGCTCAGTGAATCTACTAAGATTGGCAGCGGTGCCTTTTTGTCACGTGCGCGTGGCCGACAAATAGAAGACAGTACCGTGATATCCATGATCATGATCTGCAGTGTTAATTTCTGACGTGATATGACGTAGAGCCCATTTTCGTGACATCACACGTTTAAGTTGTAACACTTACGCAAACGTACTTCACATGCAAGGGAAGACGCCTGCCATTGCACAAACTGTGGTTAGTTTCCGACGTAAGCAGTAACTGTGTTCGGTTGCCGTTAATTAACTTTCTAAGCTAATTATTCAAATATAAGGAACAACTGCTAACTTTTGTAGGCAGGAAAATGTATATTTTGGACAGTAAATCAAAATGAGATTGAGTCTAAACAATCGTCCGGTTGTCTTTTAACTTTTTGACTGGTAAGTCATCAGTGATGCACGAATATTTTAATTAAGCTTGTAATTAACAATTAACAGGATAATGAGCAAAAAATGAGAGCTGTTGGTTTCTGTTGTAGACATACCACTGTCTTACGGGATTATGGAGGTGAAGCAGGCCAATAACAATCTATGCCAGGCTGAGTTTGTCTGGGATCCAACCAAAGAAGCCGGTGTTTATATACAGGTAAATCAAATGGATTTTTTTTCATTGTGCGTATAGGAAGATCGTGATTGTGTGAGATTGGAGCTTCCATTTTTTTTCTGGCTTAACGTGAGCATCAACACTGCCTAACGAAATATCAACTGCACGCTTGATGTAAGTGTGCTTGCAAACCAAAACCGTCCATAAGTCGGCATAGTTAAAACTGTGTTCAAAGTAGAATGCACCAAAGATTTGGTCAAATGTCAGTTTTTTATTTTTTATAAAAACAAATGCTAAACATATTGGACTTTTATATTCTAGTGTGAAATTATCTAGAAAATGTTCAAAAACACTAAAAAATCTCATTTTACAATTCTGTGCCACGAAACTAGTACTGCATTTGTAAAAAACTCGCATTTTCAAACTCTGATAGTAACTCCTGGAAGCTGTCATTTTGATTCTGGTTTTTTCTGTTGCCAAGCCCAGCTCTTCGTCAGGAAGAACCATCTACTGGATGTGAACATAACTCCAATGTGCTCTTGCAAAGTCCGTAGTAACCAACATTTGTGCGGTTGCTAAGTGTTTTGTAGAGACGCCAAAAAACAATGGCTAACTTTAACAGTGATTTTCTCAAGATTACTTTTTCCAGTGCGTAGCCTGCACCTTAATCTCAACGTAGATTATCTCAGCTTAGAAATAGCATAGAGCAATGAGCTTAGTATCAAAATGATCATCATGAAATGGTGATTCAGGATATTTGAATAACTAGAAAAGCTTAACTGCCGACTTACGGACGATTTTGTTACACAAGCAGCATGTGTTAAGTCTATAAACTTCATTGCGTTGCAGACAAAACTCAGTGTACTTGTTGACATTAAATTCTATGACTCACAAGTTTAGAAGGACATACAAACTACAACGTTTAGTATGAAAATTAACACCTTAGTTCTTCTATCACTAGTAAAATAAACCGTGCGAAAACGTGTAAAATCGGAAAATGAATTCAAATGAATTCATCAGAATTTCCATGTTCGTTTTTTGAAAATTCCTGCCGTTGTCATCATCTTTGTGATCATCGTCACACTGTAGTTCTGGTGTTCTTGATGATCTTCATCCTCATTGTCATCATAGTCATCATCACCGTCACCATCGTGCATACGCGTGCCAGACTTTGAATTAGCATTTTGATTGCGTACTGACCGTACAATGTACGTTTGATCTTTAGGTGCATTGCATCAGTACTGAATTCACTGCTAAAAAACACGGAGGAGAAAAGGGGGTGCCGTTCCGGATACAAGTTGACACTTTTACCTATCCGACGGGGGAGGAGGAATCGCCGATGCACCTGCACAGTGCCTCCTGTCAGGTGAAAGTATTCAAGGTGAGAATGAATCTTATTGTTTGTAAGTTGAAGTTGCAATTTTATTTTAATTTTTAAACGAAGACAGGATGACATAGACATAGACATTTTTATTTATCTCCTCTTTTACACCAGAATACAAATAGACTATTATTGCTATAGTTATTAATTAAAAAGGAAAAATTATGCATAAAAGAAAGAGTTAGGGGTGTGCAGGAGAAAGGGTGGCGAAAGACCAATTGGTCATGAAGTCAGCTACCCTTCTCAGGTTAGTGTAAATTGTAAAAAATTTGTAGCTCTGCTAATTGAAAGGTGTAATATAATTATGAAGTAGGTTAAGAAAATCAACTGTTAAAATAAATTTATGGGGGAAGAAATTGAACTTGAGAGCGAAATAACTAAATAGGCTATGCAACAAAGAAGCATTAAAATAAAATGAAAAATGTGAAATGATGATTTTTCATATACTACCCCATTTTCAGGTAAAATTATACATTTTATCACAGTTAATACTGCAAAAGCGTTTCTGATAAATAATAGATTAAAATCTTGATTAACGGCAGGCGAGCCCAACTATTGATGACATCACAAATTAGCATAATTTTCATCAGCAAAAATATTCCACGAGTGTGTTGCACGTGTTTGCAAAAGCGAAAATTTAAGTGCAGTGCAAATTAAGATATCCAGTGAGTTGTATTAAAGGCAATTTTTAAGATACAAATTTAAATTTCAAATTTACCGCTGTGCTCAAGCATGAGCTGTTGAACGTGTGTAGTTCATCACAAACTATCATATGTACTGAGAGGAACATCATCTGTTTTTTGTGCAATGCTGTAAAAATGAAGGTGCTGGCGCCTGTCTTACTAGAGAATGGCAAATTGCACGTAACAGCAAAGAACTAGTGGTGCGAACACGAAATTGTGTTTGTGCGATAATGACTCCATCATGTAAGTCATTCCTTAAAAAAATAGTATGTTTCCTTTCAATATTTTAAAGAGTAGCTTGTTTTGACATACAGTTTAACATTGAGTCCAGTTTTGCTTTAAAAATTCAACTGAAAACCTCTCTGGGAAAGAATGCGAGACACTTGACCATACTGTGTTTTGTTTCCTTCTAACGTCCCGATACAAACGTTGTACCCTTATGACTTTCCCACTTCACCGATGTTTCACATTGTATTTCCAGACACATCCGCCCAAGAAACCGCTTGTTTTAATTAATGAGTGTTGTGTTTTAGCCAAAAGGTGCCGATCGCAAGCACAAGACTGATCGGGATAAGATGGAGAAGCGGCCGCCCAACGAACAAGAAAAATACCAGCCTTCCTACGATTGCACAGTACTGACAGAGGTAAGAACTTTTGCTTAGCAGTATACTTTTGCTGCTAGTTTCCTGTAACTGTAAATTCCCCTTCTGTGGTTTATCAGCAAGTATATTATCTAGTTTTTCAGTTGCGAAGAGGTAAGAACTTTTGCTTAGCAGTGTACTTGTTCTGCCACTTTCCTGTAACTGTAAATGCCCCTTCTGTGGTTTATCAGCAAGTATATTATCTAGTTTTTCAGTTTCGAAGAGGTAAGAACTTTTGTTTAGCAGTGTACTTTTGCTGCTAGTTTCCTGTAACTGTAAATTCCCCTTCTGTGGTTTATGAGCAAGTATATCATCTAGTTTTTCAGTTGCGAAAAGGTAAGAACTTTTGCTTAGCAGTGTACAATTTTCTGCCACTTTCCTGTAAATGTAAGTGCCCCTTCTGTGGTTTATCAGCAAGTATATTATCTAGTTTTTCAGTTTCGAAGAGGTAAGAACTTTTGCTTAGCAGTATGCCTCTGCTGCTAGTTTCCTGTAAATGTAGATGTCCCTTCTGTGGTTTATCAGCAAGTATATCATCTAGTTTTTCAGTTTCGAAGAGGTAAGAACTTTTGCTTAGCAGTATGCCTCTGCTGCTAGTTTCCTGTAAATGTAGATGTCCCTTCTGTGGTTTATCAGCAAGTATATCATCTAGTTTTTCAGTTTCGAAGAGGTAAGAACTTTTGCTTAGCAGTATGCCTCTGCTGCTAGTTTCCTGTAAATGTAGATGTCCCTTCTGTGGTTTATCAGCAAGTAAATCATCTAGTTTTTCAGTTTCCAAAATGTACCACACAGTTCGAACAGTCTGTCAAAAAACGATAGACTTGTTTTGGGTTGTCGTAGAATCAGACACTGTAGACTGTCTCACGTGGTTTCATTTATTAACATGTCAGTGTCACACATCTAAGGCACAGAATTCCTTAGACGTGTGGCTTCATTCATTGATGTGGTGCGGAATTCAATTCCTCCCGTTATCGTTTCAGTGTTCGTACGTGTATGAACCCAGTTTTGGCACACCGCACACTTGCAATCACACTCCGTCACGATCTCCTGCCTCCACGCCGTCACCGGCGGGCATGATGCACAAACAACAGAGCGTGCTGCCACAATCGCCAAGTAATCCCGCCTGGTAAGAAAAATTTGCTGTTGTTGTAAATGAGGACAGTGATGTTATTCTTGTTTTGTAAACACACAGTAAACAAGTAAACTCCCATTGTTAATGATTTCAGCAGTGGATCAGAAATATGTTATACGAGAGAATCTGATTTCAGTGTCTCCAGCTTAAAGCTCATCTTTTTTCAGCCTGACTATCACAGTTTCTCTGTGTTTTTAAAATGCTTTGTTAACAATTTATTCTATAGTGATAGTCTAGACTAAACTTATAATTATTGAATTTTGGAATGTAACTTAAACAAAGGAAAATGTGTAAAGTTTGGATTGAATCTAGGTTTGAACCAAGAACCTGTGTCAGGCCTTTACGACGCCCTAATCTAATAGTTCTCTGCCACCCATCTGTACTGTGAATTTATTGTTGTTTTTGTAATCAGTATATTAAACAATTACTTGTGGTGTATTGGAAACACTATTAACCTAGTAGTTTCTACGTGGTTATTATTAATTATGTGTATTTGCATAGCGCTTATATTTAAGCAGGCTGTGCAACTGCTTGTTGTGTAATACCTTGTACCTGTTTGCTATGTGGCACTTGTATAAAAGCTGCGGTCAGTACCTGCCTGTGCTCTGTTATAAAATGCACCTTTTATATTAATATGAACGTATACACATTTTCTGAGGAGAATAAGAATTTTTTCTAAACAGTGACGCCCCTCAAACTTTGGCATCTTAGTTAGCCTATTGGTTAATGTGCCCCTGATCACAGTTATATCCAAATATGTTTAATATGCAGCAATTGTCGTTTTATCTGTAATAATAAATTACAGCATAAGTTTTTAGTGAAAAACATAAGTTTCATACTGGTAAATTACTAAATTAGGTTACGTGATTTTCATCTATGATTATACAAAAAAATAACAGCGAAATAGCCCTAATTGTATAAGGCAGTTCAATAAAGATAGTTAGACACTTACATATGGTCTCCTTGAGTTTTGGCGCTTATAACTTGCAAAAACACAATAGAAATCAATTAACATCATATCAACTTGAATTGCATACCAGGTAATGTCTATCTGGCCAACTATATGAGAGATGACAGTTAAAGGGGCAAGACCAAATTTAACAGGTAGGGTAAAGTGTATGTGCATAACAATTGCCTAGCAATATTTTCTGAAAGGGTTTGTGTTACTGATTACATCTTCTAAACAGGAACTCGCCGCACGTTCGTCATGACATGGGTCAACGAAGGGGAAGTTCGTCCAGTTTGGACAGCATCAAGGCTTTTACCACGTCTCCTAATGTTGCATTGATGGGGCAGGTACGTGAATAACAGAGTACGTGAGTGTAAACAGATGAGCAGAATTTCAGTTGTCTTAGTGAAGTGTTGCTACATCAGTTGTTTAAAAGTGATGTAGAAAAAAATTACACTTTTATCACTGACGTGCAGTTCTGCAGTTAAAAACTTCCTTTAGCATACTTTTGAGTTTGATCCATTTGTGCAGTATGACACACTTTCCACTTCAAAAATCAACATCTGTAACACGTGGTAAGGGAATTAATCTTGGTTTTGGGTTTGCAGATACTGTGTGTGTGTGTGTGTGTGTGTGTGCGTGCGTGCGTGCGTGCGTGCGTGCGTGCGTGCGTGTGTGCATGTGTACACATATTTACTAAAACCAGAACCCAGTGAGCCTGAAAGGAAGGTATTAAGCTATGTTATTGTTGGCATCCTTCTGTCTCGGAAGACAATGGAGTGTGCGCCAAGTGAGTCAGTTATTGATCACATTGATGGAGCTGCAGCGTCGACTGTGGCTGACACGCCCGGGCAAGGTGTATGGAGATCCTGAGTTGCCCAGACAACAGGAACCCCCTCTCTTCCTCCCTTGTGTAGTCCAAAGGAAAGTAGAGCGATACGTTTGGCACCAGGTTGGCTGCAGGAGCTGCCAGAGTCAGTGAGCATGCTGCACTGGTCCGCCTTCGGGGCTCCACTCCTAATTTGGAAGCTTTACTCCTCTACACATGGCTTTAAGCTATGTAAAGGTTTGATTAACACTTAGAAGCAGCTGAATCAAAAATATATATCCACTTTTCATACTGTAACTGTTTGGTCTACTGTCAGTGTTATATTACGATCAGATATTTCTCGAATCAGGATGGTCTCAAAAGTTGTGCCCCACTCATGTGCTGACCGGTTTTAGCTGTTTTCTCAGTTTTGCCATGACTGAATCAGCCAAGTGATCTTTTCTTAGTAATCAAAGTTAAGCAACACCTAGTCCGGAATGAGTGACCGCCATAAAAATTAGTTTAGGGTAGTTTTTTGTGTTTCTCTGCTGCTATTTATATCTGATTCTTGTAAATTTTGAATTTTAAGTTATCTGAGATTTTCTGAGATTGCAAACTGCTAGTCTGTATAGGTAGTACTTGTGTGTTTAATCTTGTGTTACCCGACTTCTTTTATAGGCCTTATATCCAAGCTGTTCAGCGGAGACGGTGTCACAGTGGTTAGAAGCAAACAGATTTGCTGGTTACATTAAAGTTTTTTCAAGTTTTTCAGGTACGATACCCTGCCATTTTGACAGGTTTTAACTATGTCTACTGTTACTTGTTTTGCAATAAACCAGTACACTGTTATTACTACTATCTCAACACTTATTCGTCTTTGTCAAGGTGCAGTCACATTTCCACATTGTGCATCTGATACTAATTACACAGACTCAACTTTCATCTACCCCCGCCCCTAACTCCATAAAACGATTAAAAATGTAAATTTTTAAAAAAAAATTATGTAATGTAATACGTGTTATGTCAGTTTTGTAATGTCATATGTATAAATAGTGTAAATGTAATGAGTGAAATTTATGTAATGTAAAGCATGTTTCTGTTAATTGTGTCATGTTAAATGTATATATAGTGTAAAATATGTCATGTAAAATTTAATGTACTTATGTAATATTGTTTTGTAAAAATATTTTAATATTGTGTTTGTAAATATGTTCATATATTGTATATAATTAGGCCTGAGTTTTGCACTTTAGTTTTTTTTAGTCTGCACTGGACGCATTTGTCTTGAACAGTGTTGTTATTTTAACATTACGCTGAGGATTACTCAATTTTTTTATAATGAGTGAGCCATTTTAATGACAAATAAAGAATTAATATATATATATATATATATATATATTTGTTCGACATGAATTGAACTAGATGTTACTACTTAAAAGACAGAGCTGTTTTAATTACTAATAGGTTTAGAGGCATACGTATATACTTACGAAACACTATACTTATTAAATGAGAGGGAGAAGTTAGGCTTATTTCAATGTTTAGGAAAAATATTAAAAGGATTTAGTAATAAAAATGTGATAATCACATTATGTAATTAGTAAAATTACTTTAAAGACCCGATCATGTCACACTTAGGCACTTCCATTTTGAGCACCCATTCTTCCACCAATGATGTCATATATTTGACTGAAAAAACAGTGCATTGTCAGTTTCCGTCAAAAGTACGATTGCATGGCTAATTGTGTGATATTTTTGCATGAACATTAGGTAAGCTGCAGAAGTTTGAATTGAATTAAGCAGCATGCTTTTACGAAAAATCACGAAGTCCACCACTTATGTCAAAATTTTCAAGTAAATGGTGGCAACCACCACGACCGATATTTTCTATACAGCGAAAATATAAATTAACTTTATGCTGTACAGACAATTTTTTAAAATTTTTTTCTTATATTTTTCAAAGTTTAGTAAACTTTAGTAGACAACAATAAAGTAAATCCAACATGCTAAGTGACTTGTCCTTTTCCTTTAATAAAGATCAGTTGAAATTTCAACACACTAATTACACCAGTGTCATTATTGTACTATTAGAAAATTTCCAAAGCACAATTTTTCGGTGCATAGCATTTTGCAGGGGCAGAACCCAGTGGCAGAACTACAACTAGAAACAGAAGAGCATAATTACACGCTTCTCCCACCTATCAGAAAACTCATATGAAAGAAATGTTGTGTTTAGGTGTTGAAGTGACCAAAACTCACCTGACCAGAAAACAATCAGTGAAAATAGTGACCGGAAACTTAAAAGCTTGCTAAATCACCTAGGCAACCATAGTTTCCCATCCGCACATTGCCATGTGATGCATATTCGGATGATAGTGATCACGTTCTAGTGAAGACGGATCACGCATTATGGGTTGTGCTTTAGGCACACATGCAAAAAGTTCCACATGTTTAACTGCAAACTTGTACATGTATACGCATCACGCATTACAGTTTATGCATTGCATGAAGTTCTGCCTTTAAGAAACCTATAATGGCAGCACTAAGAGTGTTCTTGACTGTTCACGTAAACTCCGCCATGTCGTTGCATCTTTATTTCTTCCTCAGAATCAACTTGATAGGTTTGAATTTTGCATTTTTATTTTTGTAGGCACTGACTTGTTACGGTTGGGAAGAGAAGACCTTATAGAGATATGTGGTTTAGCGGACGGAATTCGGTTGTTCAACGCATTACACGCAAGGTAATCGCGCTTGTACAGCAAAAACGTCTGAAAGTCGGCAGTTAAGCTTTTCAGCTATTCACATATTCTGAATTTCCATTTCATGAGGATCATTTTGATACGAAGTTCATTGCTTTATGTTATTTCTAAGCTGAGATCATCCACATTGAAGTTGAGGTGCAGGCTGCCCACTGAAAAACATAATCTTGAGAAAATCTCTGTTAAAGTCAGCCATTGTTTTTTTCGCATTTCTACACTTAGCAATCGTACGAACTGGTTTTTGCTATGGACTTTGCAAGAGCACATTGAAGTTATGTTTTTGTGAAAGTGAAAATTGAAGCACAGATATCCAGTGTGTTGCATTAAAATTAGGCAAGTTTTAAGATAAAAATTGAAATTTCAAATTTGCTACTGTGCTTGTGTATGAATGTGTACTGTTCATCACGAATTATCACATCTGAACACCTTTCGAAATGCAGGCGCTAGTGCCCATTTAACTAGCGAATGGTGAAATGCATGTAACAGCAAAGAACTACTGACGCGAACCCGTAAAATTGTGCTAGTTTTGTAATAATTCTTTCGTGTAAGTCATTCTTTAAAAAATAGTATGTTTCCTTTCAATATTTTAAAGAGTAGATTGTTTTAACCTACAGTTTAACATTAAGTCCGGTTTTGCCTTAAAAATTTAACAACAAAAAAAACAGATTGAAAAAAAATGAGGCAGTAGACCATATTGTGTTTTGCTTCCTTCTAACGTCCCAACAAGAGTAACAAATGTTGTACCCCTGTCATTTTGCCTCTTCAGTGAACCCATCTTCACTGATGTTTTACGTTGTATTTCCAGACACATCCGCCCGAGAATGACGCTGTACATGTGCCAAGCTGCCGATCAGATTTACCACGCCATCTACCTGGAACAATTGACACTAAAAGAACTGGTGCAAAAAGTCGCAGAAGTGTTCGGCATTAACCCGTTATGCATATCAGACATGCATTGGAAAGGGCCAAATGGGATACCTGTGCTGTTAACTGATGAGGTAAGGATGTCTATTTATTCCGTTTTCGTAATAGATGCATAGCAGTCAGTCTTAAGTACAGTGAACTACTTTCAACCTCGGGCATAAGGTACTCGCTTATAAGGGACCACCAATACGAGTCCCGATTTTTCGTAATGCTTTTCCTGTGTAAAAATCTTCGTACATGAGGTACTCGGATATAAGGGACTTTTGGTTATAAGGGGCGATTTCCTCAGGTCCCAGGTAAATTACCTCGCGTATGAGGGACCTTATGATCATAGTGAAATTGATCGATTTTTAATCTCAATTTTTCGCAAACTCGGCTTTCGAACAGCTCGGTTTCGGTGGTCACATACATCTCACATCACTGAAGGAGCTTCCTACATACTGTTTGCACTGAATGTGTAGCAATAATCCATAAAAATGTGGGTAAAAGCACAGAACAGTACAGGTCTAGATACACCCTCGGTCTGACTCAACTTTGGCTATAAAGGACATCGGATATAAGGGACGGTATTTTCCGGTCCAGAGGTGTCCTTTATGAGGTTGACTGTTTGTATAACTGGAATTCTTATGTATTTCAAACAGATCTCTTGGAACGGATTTTTCCCTTTCGTTTCTTTCCTTTAACAAATGTTCTGTAACTTGAAATCTGTAAGTCGAATTACCAAACTGATTTCCGGGTACATTTCTTAAGAATCTGATTGAAATTACCTCAACAGCTTCTTAAGTGAGAAATCCTTCGTGAAAGTGTTCACCACATTATCATTTTTTTCTGCTAGTTTCAACAAAATGCAAAGATTTCTTGTATTTCTTAGCAGAACGCTGAATACAACATGGCTTAACGAACGTGGTTTAATGTAGATCACAATATTATTATTGCTGAATTGCATTAGCCATGCAACAGTAGAGGTGGACTAGTCATTTCATTTTTGATTACTAATAAAAAGTTGATATTTGATTAAAGACTCAGTTTGTCATTTTCGCAGGCTGTAGTGTTTCTAGTGTATTGTCCAACTTTGCTGAGTGACTCAATCTTGTTTTCTTATGAACGATGTCTAACTTGATGAGTGACTCAATCTTGTTTCCTTACGAACGATGTCTAACTCGATGAGTGACTCAATCTTGTTTCCTTACGAATGATGTCGAACTCGATGAGTGACTCAATCTTGTTTCCTTACGAATGATGTCTAACTGGATGAGTGACTCAATCTTGTTTCCTTACGAATGATGTCTAACTCGATGAGTGACTCAATCTTGTTTCCTTACGAATGATGTCTAACTCGATGAGTGACTCAATCTTGTTTCCTTATGAACGATGTGTAACTCGATGAGTGACTCAATCTTGTTTCCTTACGAACATTGTCTAACCCATACTTTTGCATAACTCTAACAAATTTCCAGTCCCGAGGTGTTCGAGTTATACATAGTTTACTGTATTTTGTGAGGTACAACAATAAGTGCTTATCCTCTGTGCTAGGCGAATATGTTTAGATTACAGCATCCTTACTTTAATTAATATTTAATTAATTTGATGTTATTATTAAAATCTCAGCTTACTCTCTATGTGTTAGGCTTCAAAATTCACAAAACTTCCTTGCGAAATGTACCTTGAACTCAGAACACAATATTTTAACACAATTTTCGTAACACTGCAAAAATGGCTAACTTGGTTTATATCATCGAGCCTGGCGCATTATCACCATTAGCATCAATTCATTTTCATTGTTAGCGCCAGCGGCGGATTATAATTTTATGGGCCTTAGGCTTGAGCTTGGAACGGGCCTTTTAAATGTTGCTACACTGCTGAGCTGACGTGTTTTTGTGGAGCTCTCGTCGTTTGTAAGTTTGTTTAATTTTGTGAGTTTTTGCCCACCGATTGTGATAAAAATTATATCTTCTTGATCCTTGAGTTGCGGACCCCTTGATCCCAAATGTTTACATATGTGTTAGAGTGTACTTGTGTATGATGGTTTCAAACTGCAGTGGGGAGCGATCATTATCTGCTCTGAAAAGGATAAAAACTTATTTATGGTCATCTCTAAAGGATGACAAATTAAACAATTTATCACTGATGCATATTGAGTCACATATGTTGAAAAAAATGGACTTTTCAGAAATTATAACTGACTTTGCCCCCAGAAAAATTCGGAAACTGAAATTTTGAACTTAAACTTAAACTGTGTAAACGTGAATTGTGTAAACTTAAATTGTGTAAACTTGAATTGTGTAAACTTAAATTGTGTAAACTTGATTTGTGTAAACCCGATTTGAAATATAATGACTGACTTTTGAAAAAAAAACTTTTCTATATTTTATTTTGGCGGGCCCCTTGCTCTTTTGTCAATTTATTTTTTTTACAAAAAAATTTGCGTTTTATTTTGCCGGGCCCCTTTTGATCCCGGGCCTTAGGCTTCAGCCTATTCAGCCTATAGGGCTATCCGCTACAGGTTAGCACCATCACCATTGTCATCAGCATTAATATCACCATCGATCTCATCATTATCATCAACATCGTTATTGTCGTTTTCTCGCATCTGTTTGCTTCGCTTCATTTACTGTATTTTTTTATTTGTTGTTTATGTCATTAATTTAGTCTTATCCGTGTTGAGCATAGCTCATAAGTTAATTTCTTCTGCTGGGCTCATAGCACTGTAATGCACTGTGAATTAGTAATTTTACAACTTTTATACTTGTATGTGCTATCCTTTCTCTAGTTCTAGATCTTTCTATAAATTCTAACCATTCTTCAAAACTTATTAGCGATTCTTTTATTAATCGTGTTTTATTGTAGTATTATAAAGAGATAAATAAATTACAATTGAATTGAATTGATGAATAAATAAATCTAAATCAGGCATCAATTTTCAGTCTGAAATATTTAAATGCATTTGAAATGAACTGTATAGTTGACATCCGCTTAGCTATACATAACGGAGAGCAGCCTTTTGAATGGTTTTATAATTGTAATTGTAGTATTTTTATTACTTTCAATGATTATAGTCCTAGATTTTCTTTGTAAGCATCAGTGTAAGTGTAATTGTGCGTGTATCAGTGTAATTGTAATTGTGCGTGTATCAGTGTAATTGTAATTGTGCGTGTATCAGTGTAATTGTAATTGTGCGTGTATTTGGCATAATTTATGAGCTACTTGTCAAAATAAAGAACCTGATCCAATCTAATATTTCAACTTTGTAAACTGAAACCTCCGTTCCCATTGGATGTCTCTTTCTGAATTAGTTGCCGTGCCAAAGATAAAGGCAGAAGTATTATGCAATAGGTCCGAGAACTAGTGCTTTCTCTACAGTAATAATAATAATAATAATAATAATAAAGCTTTGTTTAGTAGGTTCTAAACTCAACAGAGATTAAGCGATGAAGCTTTCATTGTCGACACTAAATAACAAACTACACTAGCACAACAGAGATTATTATTAACCCACTTTTACCCTAAATACAGAGCAACAGCCGGTAACATTTTTAAAGTCTTTGGTATGACCTGGCCGCAGTATCAAACTCCCTTCCAGACGGAAAGCGGACAGGTTACTACTAGATTATACCATCTAGTGCCTATTATTTCGTATTCTTTATTCTTAACCTTTCTTTTCCTGTGACGATATACAATCAGATAAAAAAAACACTTTTCCGTTCTAGGTAATTCACAATTTCAAAGACCAAAGCCGATTTTCCTTGGATCTTGCCAAGGTCACAGATGAATTGTGCAAAGTTATTTTCATACCACTCGACTGAGACTCGAGGCGAAAAAACACCACAGAGGGCTCTGCCGATGCCGTATCTTCGTCACGTTCAAGATTACCAAAGATGCCAATCATCGATTTACAATTATTTCACATAGACAGAAAGCATTGTGGGATTAGTTATCAGATATTGGTCTACGTGAACAGAATGACGGCAGAGTCGGGGTATCTGGGCTGCCCATTCCACGTGTGATATGTATAGTTCAAAATTCTACTTTGTGCTACCATTGACATTATCTATAAGTTGTCGAGGAAGTACTGTTTGTTGACATGCTATTGTACATAAAGGTTTATATGATATGTACAAAAAGATTTTCGATTTACTGGGCTTACGTTTTTCGTTTTAGATGACTTAGTGGATCAGATACTGGTAAGGGATTACTAGATAGTGAGGAATGATTATTATTCTTGTGTGATATTTGCATTTCAGAGCTTTGTTTCAATGTTTTATCCGATTGTTTAATGTACATAAATTATGATGTCAATTAATTTATCATGGCTGAAAGAAATTATCAGCATTTAAAATGCATTACGAATAAATAGCAATGATCCAAGGTTCGTGTTCGTTATGGTGTGTGATACAACAAGTTGCGAGCCGAGAATAACAATCTTTCATGTGTTCATTTTCTTTACAGTAAGACTTATCATCATGATCGTCATCATCATCATCATCTTCACTTCGTCGTCATTGTTACCATCGTCACCGTCGTCATCATCATCATGCCCATTACGTCTGTTGTAGACGTTGGGCAGGCAGGGTTCTAAAATGAGGGAAATCTGCCCTCGCTGTGCTAGGACATTCCGTAACAGCAAACCTAAAGCACCGACTCGAAACCTCATAACTCAAATTTTCGCCTACCTCAAAAAATTTCAGTGGAACAGATGAAATCCTTTGTTTTTCCCACAAAAAGTATCGTTTAGCTCAAAATTTTGCACAACTTAAATAAAAAATTGTTCCACTTAATCAAAATACGTATAATTCACTTCACCTAATTCAAAAATGCAATTTATACTCTAGAAAAATAAGAAGTTTCGTACAACTCAAAAAGAGTATCGTCTTCCGGGAAAATTCAGATGTCTTACAAGTCATGACCCCCCCCCCGATTATTTTCTCCTGGATTGATCTTTCCGGGAAAGTCTCAATCAGTTACTATGTAGTGACACTCTACTGGGGAAGATCTTTCCCGGAAAGTCTCGGTCGGCGACGTGAAAACAATCGCTCTATTGTCATAGTATGTTTAAATTCACTTTTTCTGTCTAGTACTTGTGTACATGTCATGTTGTAACATAAAAAAATTGTGTTTCACTACATAATTTGTTATTTTTTGTGCAGTTGTCATCACATGTCGTCATTTGTGTATAGGAGGGTTGACTTTCTGCCTTCTATTTACCTTGCCATCTGGAGGAGGGGTTTAGAGTTTCTATGCTGGAAAATGGTTTTGCGGAGTTTAGTATGGTAAACCCCATACCCTCGCTGTGCTAGGACTTCCACAACACTGAACGTAAAGCCCTGGTTGATATGAACAAATTAATTGTATTGCATTAGTTCAAACGGTATTTTAATAACAAATTGAATATACTACATACATAGATTGATTCTGCGGAAAACAGTAAAGAATTGTTAGTAAACTAACAGGTTCACAACAACCTATGTTATAGCCTTTTCTACACAAGGTTTCCCAGTAGAAAACTGGTAGGCGTAACAGAGACAGGCACATGTTTAACTCACAGGTCCTTCTTGTCGTGAATTTTGTTGTGGAGATCTCGAATCTTCTACCTACAAGGTAAGAAGATTTTTCTACTAACCTATAGAATATTCTACTGTTCCTTGGCCAAGCCTGTCAACAAAGTCAAGCTGAACCAGAACAAGGGTCAATGAAGGAACCATCGGCAATCAAATTCCACAGACACGGATACAAAGTGCTACCGTTGTGGAAAGGCCCACAAAGTGACAGACTGTCCCTACAAAGATGCCAAGTGCCATTTCTGTGACAAGAAAGGACATTTGGAGGCTGTTTACAGGAAGAAGCAACGGGACCAGAAATCTGGGAAGTCCGTGAGGAGAATTGCGGAAGATGAGCTTGTCAAGGCGATCTTCGGCGAAGTTAACGAAGATTCTCCTAGTTTGGATGTTGAAGACAACATCCAAGACCAACAGTTCAAAATTGAATTTGACACTGCAACCACGCGAAATATACACAGTCAAGTGATAATCTAGAAACATGAAAGGTAGAAAGCATGTCTGAGAATACGAGAATAAACTCGGTCAACTCCGCCTTATATATATCAGTGCAAATGAACAATCTAGAAACTACTACGTGCATCGCTTATACAAAGTTCTCGAATCTTCTTCAAGGTAAGAAGATTGTTCTACCATACTATAGAATATTCCAGATCTCTACAATAGATTTTACAATTAAAGGGTTCACTGGGGGCCATTTGGGGCTAGCTATTAGCAAAGGCGGATTAACCATTAGGCTAGTAAGGCTATAGCACATGCCCGTAAGTCAGCATAGTTAAAACTACGTTATGATGCTTCAAAGTAGAATGCACTAAAAATTTATTCAAATGTCAAGTTTTTGTTTTTTTTATAAAAACCGATGCTAAATGTATTGGACTTTATATTCTAGCTTCAAATTATCAAGAAAGTGTTCAAAAAATGCTTAAAACTAATTTTATAAGCCAAATATCAACTTTTCTGGATAAAAACTAGTACTGCAATTGTAAATACTTGTATTTTCAAACTCTGATTGTAGCTCGTGGAAGCAGTCATTTTGCTTTGGATTTTTACTATTGCCAAGCACAGATCTTCATTAGGAAGAGCCATCTACTGTATTTAAAGATAACTTCAATATGTTCTTGCAAAGTCCATAGCAACCATCCGCTCATACGGTTGCTAAGTGTTTTGTAGAAATGTGACAAAAAACAATGGCTAGCTTTAACAGTGATTTTCTCGAGGTTATGTTCTTCAGTGTGCACCTCAACTTCAACGTGGATTATCTCACCTTAGAAATAACATAGAGCGATGAGCTTGGTATCAAAATGAACCTCATGAAATGGAGATTTGGGATATGTGAATAACTAGAAAAGCTTAACTGTCTACATTATATTCACTGTTGACAATTGCTGGAGTCATTCCAGTGTCTACAAGCACCTCTGTCCTGCGTGCGTTGAAAACTTTCATTCACAGCAGAACTGGAGAAGAGCGGTTAAACGGCTTAGCCCACATGCACCTGAACAAAGACGAAATAGACGTTGAAAATGTAACACATATTTTTACAGACCTCAATAATAGGTGTACTATTTCATAAGCTTATATTATTCTATTGTAATTAAGAAGGTGTTTATAAGTAGCGTCTACCCTTAATAAAACTTGGAAACAGTAAAGAGAACCTGTTAAATTATACTAAGAGCAGTAGATTATGATAAATAATTATGTTGATAGATGCTGGTATGATGAAGCCAGTTAAGGAGTGGTGTCACGTGAGTACGTGATCCAGAAATTGAGGTGCCGCGGCTCAGCGCACGATATATAAAGTGTGCGAAGACCCCCGCTCGAGGAATTAGTCTGAGGTTGAGTCTGGGAGCCGGAGCGTACAGATAGCCGTTAGATCAGGGGCTTTTGACATTGCTATCTATTATATTTATTGTGTCGATGTTTAATAAACGTGTCATTTTATAATCAGACTCTTCGTAGCTTTGCCATTCCTAAAGCATCAATAAGCAGCTAACACACAACCAATACAGCGCACTATCCACTATACAACAAAATTAATTTTACTGAAACAAAATTATATTTTTAATTGTATATCTATACATGGCAAACCCGATTTGTTTACGGTTTACGGGAGTACAAACTGCATTAGACTGTACAGTACATGTTAGTGCCCCCCCCCACATGCAAGTTTGGAAATCACCTGGCTTTCTTTCCCACCAGTAGCAACCAGAACATAATAAGTAGTGCTGCTCTCAGTACTACAGTAGCGTTCATGAGGATCACAATAAAAGTATTACAATTATTGAAAACTAAGCACTTTGCTTGCTATTGAGCCTTTTTCATATATACAAAAGAACATATGCTAAAGCATAATGAACTGGAATAATAGCATAAGAAAGTTCGACCAGCCAAAATTACTTTGAATTTTTTGCCCTATTTTCTAATAATTTGATTACAACACCTAATAAATCAAAAATTTCTGCAGCATAATTTGCCCCCGCGACCCCTGCGGAATCGTTGCCGGCATTTCTGCGTTTCACGCTCATTTTTACATCAAGTGGTTGGCAGGTCTCGCAATGGTCGTGGTTCTTGATCCATCGAGAGTTGATCAATTAACCGTTAGTCAAGACAACTTGACACTTGTTAAACCATGATTGGTAACTGCTTTTCATTGTTTAACAGGAACAATGTTTCGTGCAGAAATTGCACACAATCTCAGAACGTCAGAAGAACATCCATGCTAATCAGCCATTGATGTTGGGACCTCAGCTCTAGTTGTCTCCCTGATCAACCGCAAGATCTTTTACACTTTTACACGTAGTTAAAATCGCAGTTTACTATTTTTGCTCGATATAATTTATCGATCTCTTCAGCCTGGGCCACAGTGAACACGTTTCTCCAATCACCGACTATACCTGGAACAATAGGCCACCGTAAATATAGTAATGACTGTTAAAACACAAAATTTGTGAACAAGGAAAACACAATACTGAAACAAAACTGAAAATTACAACAATCATCTGTCATCATCATTTAACATCATCATCACATCTTTGTTATCATCATCATCACATCTTCATCATTATCATCATCATCACATCTTCATTATCATCATCATCGCCTCTTCATCATCATCATTATCATCATCATCACGTCTTCATCATTATCATCATCACATCTTCATTATCATCATCACATCTTCATTATCATCATCATCATCATCACATCTTCATCATCATCACATCTTCATTATCATCATCACATCTTCATTATCATCATCATCATCATCACATCTTCATCATCATTATCACATCATCATCATCATCATCACATCTTCATTATCATCTTCATCATCATCATCATCACATCTTCATTATCATCATCATCATCATCATCACATCTTCATTATCATCATCATCATCATCATCATTGCCATCATCACCACATCACCACTATCATCATCATCATCACCACATCATCACCATCATCATCATCACCATGTCACAACCATCATCATCATCATCCTGATCAACATCTTCATAATCCTATCAAATTCATGTAATTTTAGGAATCAAAAAGTTTCTGCGTACAATAAAACCAGCATGAGCAAGGGTTATACACATTTTCATCTTGGTGCTCTTAATGGGCAATTTAAACTACATAATACGTGCAAATTTGACGAGTTAAAAACCTCTCTGATGCTGAACTCTATGGAGTTGCATTCAGGAGAAATTCAACCAGTGTGTAGAATTACCAAATGCTCAAATAACTGCTTGGAAGAGCGTAAATGATATACATCAAACATTGACCAACATTGACTTAATTCACCAACTTAAACTGAGAGGAGAATTCTTCTCATTAAAGTTGTCTTACACGAAAGGTGGTGAAAAAATGAAATTTATGTGCCCAACCAAGACTCGAACCAGTGACCGGTTTTTAAAGCAACCGCTATAGCAACACGTCCTTGAAAATACCACCGGGCAATGATGCCTGTTCTAGTTCTTTTATGAATGCTAGTGTTATAACGGGGTAAGTTTATTATGCACAAGAGACTTTTTCACGGCACATAAGTTGGCGGATGGAGCTAGGCGAGGTTGGTGGTATTCCCTATACTTGTGGACATGGACACGGCAAAAGCTGGCATTATCAGGGATGAGAATGACAGACTGCAAAAACTCTGAAACAGGCCAGGGGTTTTGGGCGCCACCTAGGCCCCCAATGGGGTTCAAGGGAGCCCCCTTGGAGCCAGGAACAAATTGCAATTTTGGGACCATAGAGAGCCTCTAGGTGGAGTTAAAATATCAATTACCTTGTTCCATGCATAATTTAAAATACCCAACCATCAAGGACACATGATACCTAATTGTCTCAAAAACGCCTAAGTACTGGCCGCTCCTATGCAAAAGTATATAAAAACTGTCTGCAATTGACTCAAATAACTCCGCACAATTGATTCTATATTTTTATACATAGAGATATACACATGGTTACATTGATGTACGTGATGTAGACAAAGTGACAGCCTGCCAACTAGCGGTCAGTTTGTGAAATAATGTACTGGGTCCGTAAAAATTTTCTCAACGAATTTAAGCGATTTACAAAAATGGCATAACTGGTCTTCCAAAAACTCGGAATTCCACGTATCCGCGGAAAATTTTCATCCCTGCATTATAGCAAGGCTGGCGTTATAACAGAGGCGGTATGACGAGGCTCGACTGTACAAAAACAAATATTTACCCTTTCTAGCAAAGATTTCAGGATTGGCATAGGTCTCCGACATTTTTTCCTTGAATTCCTTCCTGCTCTTGTCGAGCTTCGTGTTTTCCAGGACAAGGTCAGCTTCTTCGTCTGTTAATGGTCGTTCGAGGAAACGAGCAATGTCCAGTATGTACTGTTTGGTATTCTGCAACATAACCATTGAAATTGTGAAAGCAACGTTTGCACAAGTGTTACAGTACTGTTTAAATGCATGATGTCACAAAAAATATGCTTTACATCATATGACGTCAGAAACTAACACTGGAGTTCATGATCATGCTTATCACGGTACCGCCTTCTATTTGTCAGCCATGCAAATGTGACGAAAAGACGCCGCTGCCCGTATTAGTAGATTCACTGAACCGCGCGTAGCTTTGAAAGAATTTAACAGAATTTGAGTATCTGAGATAATTATTATTTAATCCAAGTTTTGATTTGAAAAAAGCTATTGCAGTTTTCAATATTCTAGACCATTCTTTATTCTGAACTAATGTTTACCCGATCGTCCGGTTTTCCATTAATACTGATTTTTGCTCATAATTAAAACCTCTCACCTGTTTCATGTTTTCATACTGTACAAACATCACATGCTGCTTGTCTTTGTGCTTCAACCACCGATTCATATAGTCAAACCAACTTCCCTGAGGTACTGAAATAAAAACTACCACTGTAATGCGTTATCATCCAATCAACATCACAAGATTGGTTCCTCTGCTAGAAATTAGTATCATATTTATCCAAGACAAGAAAACACTTTACTTACACAAAGCTCTAAAAAAAGTATCAAATTGTACAAATATTGTAATTGTATTGTATTGTGATTGTATTGTATTATAATTGTATTGCATTATAATCGTATTGTATTGTGATTGTATTGTAATTGTATTGTATTATAATTGTATTGTATTGTAACTGTATTGTATTGTATTATATTATAATTGTATTGTATTGTGATTGTATTGTATTATAATTGTTTTGTATTGTAACTGTATAATACACTTGAAATTTTAAATCACTTACATGCTGTCTTATTGTGCACAGAGCTTGCATTAGCAGCAATGCTGTATAAAACTTGAAAATTTAAGCTCTCGCAACCATCGTTAGGTACAGTCACATTAATGGTAAGTCGTTTGATACAAGTTTAGGTAATATTGGACAAAATTTGAAATAATAACTAATCAGAGCACTTTCGTATTCGCTTCATTTCATTATTGTATGCATTATTTTTAGCATTTTTCATTTATGTTACATAGATGTAAACAAGTGCATAATATTTCATTATTTTTGATTAGTTATCGTCTGCACTGCATGCGAAATATTTATAAACAGAACTGAGTTGGAGTAGCTGATATGATAACGCATGTTCTTCGCCACCCCTTCCCATTTGATTGGCTATTATAATTATGCTACTAAGCTTTAATCGATGTTGTGCATGAGGAAAAACAATAAATGATTTGATTTTGATATGATTTCGTATTCAGAGCAGGCGCTTCACTAACTAAGCGAAAGTACAAATTACTTCATCTTGTCAGTAAGACTAAAAATATGTTTTTGGTGAGTCGGTGGTGCAAACTGGGGGAAGGTAAGTCAGTGACATTTTACCAACTGGCACAAACATTTTAAATTACCAAGAATTTTTTTGTCCATTTAAATAAGTCTTTCAAATAAGTAATCATAAAGCTAAGTCATATAACTTTGTACGGAAAGTATTTTGGGACACAATTTTAAAATTAGTTATTCGTCCCCTTTGGTAAAGGTAAATCTTTAATAGTGAATACTTAATTTTGCCATGATATCACAACAAGAAATAAATATATTCCATTTTTCAAGTTTTTTTCTGAATAATGAGTCAACTGTCCTATTGAGACACACTGCTTTAAGAGCTACAGCTTTGCTAATTACAGTATACAAACTTGCAAGTCTATAATGCAATTGGCTAAATGTATCATTACAAATCTGCCCGGGATTTGTATACTTTTTTGTTTACTCATAAAGCATTTACAAAGACACGCAATAAACACAAACAAAAAATGAAATGACGCACATGTCTAATAACCAGTGGCGGCTTGTAGCTAAAATTACTGGGGGGGGGGGCTGCTGCAGAAAATTTTTAGCCATTGTTTTAATACTGTGTAAAACGAAACAAACATGCCTAATGTTGTAATTTGTAATTGCAATGTAATGTAATTAAACAAACATACAAAAATTTATACATAAACTTGATAAAATCTTAAACAGAAAATATTGTTTGCTTACGAAAAATAGCCTAAAGTATCTCAGTTCAAGACTGAGACAGTACACGGCTTTTAAGCACGTGACAACTGACAACACAAACTGCGTAAGGTACAGCATCTTATCTCACACATGTTTTAGCATGACCGCATCCACGCAACAGCCAAACACTGCGATGCGTCAGATGTGAGCACAATGTATTGGGCTATGAAGCAAATAGTACTACCCTCACTTGCTCTAGTTTGCACAAGTATAAAAAACGAACTGAAGAAAAAGAGATTTGTTATATTGAATATTATCGATAATATTGAATGAAAATAGGGGGTGCCGCAGTTCCACAGTACCTATTCACGAGCCGCCACTCCTAATAACAAGATAAGTTTTACTGTTTAGTTAAAAAATGACTAGTTCTTAACTCCAACAAAAGAATAGCTGCACCTGCCAGCAATTTACTGAACTAACAAGTTCATCTCAAGAATCCCAATTTAAGCACGACCAAATCCACAGCTTCTTAAATCCACAGCACCAGAAATTACTGGATATCAGCCACGGTAATCTCAAGAAAAGAATGACTTCCTTCTAGCATAGGAGGATGCTAGCTCACGTTAACTGTAGTACAATTGTCTATATTAGCCAATCAGCATAGAACATGGTTCAAACATTTAAGAAAAAACAGCAGACAATCACATAATGATTATGAGGAAAGCTATTTGACAATAACCCCAGAAACAATAGCAAAATAGGGTGCTGGTTCAAATCCGGATCAGGAGACTTTTAAATGAAGCATGCTCTATATGTAAAGGACAGGTAAATTATGACTTTCTGACTTTGAGAAAAATTAAAAAGGCTGAAAATGAAGTTGTCAGTTGTTCTAAGTCAAATAGCACAGAGTAATGATAGAATTTTTTATTTTTACCATCATTATCATTGGCAGTACTGTATCAGAAATATGATCAGTTACTGTGAGTTAGAATGCAATCTGACTGCAATAGAATTAACTTTTGACTATCTCAATTTCCAGAAATTTGGTTCTTACAGGAAGAGTAACGCCTCTCTAAAAGTACTGGTATTTGGGAAGACGAGTAAACAGATTTTACACAATAACAAACACAGAACTACTGTCTCTACATGAGCTTGACTGCCAGTACCTTTGCTATGCAAGAAATTATCAAAGAATTCATTCCACTGCGTGTCGCTGTGCAGAACTTTGTGTGCCAGCAAGAAGAAATAGAACGAAACGGCTACATCCTTGGGATTCCGAACCATGAATATGATCTACCAGAGAATGTTAGTTAGTTGGCGAAAGGAAAGGTTTTCTCGACTGAATAGAATTGGAGTTTAAGTGAGGCTAATAATCAGCATAAATTACAAATTACGAACTAAAAATGGCGCCCTAATATCTAAAAAAAAATCAATCCGTTCAGTAATTTCCATCAAGGTATGTTTAGAATTCTGATGCAAAACTAAAAAAACTAAAGCCCTGTCAGAGTTGAGTAACTATTACACTCATATCTCGGTTTGCAGGACCTCGCTTTTGCGGATATCGGAAAAAACGGACAAAATCTGGACCATCTAAAGTCTGCACACTACGTACATGGTCCGCTGTTTCGCAAACTGACGACTAGTCGGCAGGCCGTCACTTTGTTTATATCACTACATCAGTGCAACCGGTGCATAACGGCACCAACTGTGCAGCTTGTATGTCAGGAGAGGCTAGTACTAGACATTTCTGAGACCATTAGGCGATTGATACCACATTATCGTGAGTCTAATATATATCGGTAAATATGGACAATTGACAAATTCGGACCAACGTCTCTCCATTTTTGTCCAACAGACAGAGATATAAGTGTGCTTTAATTTTTAAGTAGTAAATCTAAAAAGTAACCTTTAACATGGACTTACATCATATAGTGTGGTCTGTTTGAGATTGAAACGGGAACACAAAAAATCCAACTAGGAGATAGTAAAAGGCAAGAAAGAATTATATGATGAAAAGTGGTAATGTTCGTAATCTGGTGATAGTGTAGTGTAATAATATACATTATATACATATTAACA
Source organism: Tubiluchus corallicola (assembly GCA_030141605.1). NCBI lineage: Eukaryota > Metazoa > Priapulida > Priapulimorpha > Priapulimorphida > Tubiluchidae > Tubiluchus > Tubiluchus corallicola. The sequence goes on along the minus strand of JAQGDQ010000183.1, from coordinate 15,859 downwards.
AAATAAACAAAAACAAACACACACAAACACAGGTAGTCAATAGTTACTGAACAAACAATTTTTCATTTATAGTGAATTATATGATATATGTATTATGTATGTACAAATAATGTATATACATACGCTAGGTTTCTTGTATATTATGTACATATTACGTTACTTAACCCCCTTGACTAACCTGCTCCTCTAATCGCATTCTTTTCTAAACACACCCTAATTGTTTGCCCTGCTTTGTCTTACCTAACCCTTTCTCACTATCAATGTTGTGCTTACAAATATATGAATGCTTCTACATGTAGGAATGCCATCTAGAAAACCTAAGCACCTTCATGGATCAGAAATCCGTGTGGAATTTGATACATTATGGATCAGGAATCACAACGTGGATTATTGGTATTCGATGGATATCTATTTCATTATTGCTTGAAAGCATAGATTTTATAAAGCACGTGAATATCGACTAACATTCATAAAGTTCTGGGTTAAACTTTTTTCTATCGTTCTGACAAATGTCCAACAATTCAATTCAATTCACTTTATTTTTCTCCACAAAAACAACAATTTTTGCAATTTTATGACGAAAAATAAAATTCTATAAAGGAGAAGGGGCACCAAAGGGACCACACGGTCGACAGGTCAGCTGCTCCTATAATAACAGCTTGTTGCAACAGTTTACTTATATAAGGAATTTGCACTTTGTTTTAAAAATACATGAAAATGATGACAAAGACTTAGTCAATGCACAATATACAAAACAAAAAGAGAATCAAAAATTGTAAAAAAAATCAAATGAAGTATACAGTATACAGTACTATATACCTTCAACTAGATTAATGAAATACCCTTTGATGGTTGTCACAGACTGACAAATATCAGCTTACTTTGCATTTGCCGGCTTGAACATCAGGAGGAAGGTCTTCAAACAGCAGATGTGAAGTGAAGACACGCACGCCTTCAATGGCGCTAAGCTCCGCACAATGCTTTTCCGGTGTGAACAGGTCTCCGCTGGGACTAGCCTCGATGTGCGGCACCCAGACCACTTGCTTCATGCATTGCGGATCACCCTTGCACAAAATCTGGCACGCCAACTGCCACGTCCAGTTTGTACCTGAAACGTACACATCAATTATCTGTCTGCTTCACCGCAACTGATACCAAATATGATATAATAAGTTGACCATGGATCAAATCAGCATTTTGCAACTGTCTTAAAGGAAAACAGGATGAATTTTCACATACTACCTTATTTTAAAGTTAGATAAAAAGTATACAATTTAACACTAATAATACTGCAATAGCATTTCTGATAATTAAATAATAGGTTAAAAAGTTAAGTAACGACGGGGGAGCCCAACTGCTGATGATGTCACAAACTAACATAATTTTCAACATCAAAAATATTCCACGAGCGTGTTGCACATGTTTGCAGAAACGAAAATTGAAGTATAGTGCTACTGTAAAATATTCAGTGTGTTGTACTAAAACTAGGCAAGTTTTAAAATGAAAAATTTCAAATTTAACGCTGTGCTCACGCATGAGCTGTCGAACGTGTGTAGTTCTTCACGAACTAACACATCTGAACTGAGAGGTACAGCACCTCCTTTTGTGCAATGCCTTTCTGAAATGACGGTGCTAGTGCCTGTCTAACTAGCGAATGATGAAATTCATATAACAGTGAAGAACCAGTGGCGCAAACGCTAAATTGTGTTTGTGTGGTAATAATTCTTTCAGGTAAATCATTTTTGAAAAAAATAGTGTCTCCTTTCAATATTTTAAAGAGCAGATTGTTTTGACCTACAGCTTGCGTCCGATTTTGCTTTAACCCTTTCTCTACTAGGTCTGCAAACGATTCATTTCCATTTCATGATATGCAAACGAAATACAACCAATGAAAATTTAATCGAACATTTTCAGAAAACGGTCACCAAGCTAGCAACTCTGCTTAAATGATGCAAAGGACATTGTGTTTTAAAATGTTTTCCAGAAAACGACTGCACGCTATATGACGATTGTTTATTTTATACTTGTAAACAGTAGCAGAAACATGCAAGAAATTTTGGAATTTATAAGTCATTGCAAAAGAACTATTTGCGCATTTGAGATGGTATAAGTACCACAAGAAGTTCGTAATTTCATCCGAGCTGCCACTTGCCAGACAAATAACAAACTTTATAGCAATAGTAGTTTCATTCATGAAATTCTGTGATCAGTGGTGGAGACATTAAATGGACAGTGCTAAACTAATTAACTCCTCAATGTGAGGCACTTGGTTTAGACATAATTACTAGTTAAAATAAAAAACACGAAAGCCTGAAATGAGATCATCTTTCAACGAGAGATAACACTCAAATTAGCTCATCGTGGCAAGACCAGAATCTAGCCAAATTATCAAGGCTGATCCTCTAAGGCAAACCACTGTAGCAGCGTCTTAGTCACAGTTGGATGTGAAAACGTCCTTCCGTTACGAGGTAAAAAGCCAGAATCAGTACGGCGAATAAATCACAGTGAATGACAAATCAGTTGGTTCACACATTCGTTGACTGACTAACCTCGATGCAATTCAACGGCAAGAGTGACGACGTGACAAGTCAGCCATCCACCTCACCTCAAACCACAATTATTGTGTACTTATACCATAAGCATAAAAATGTGTAATGAAATTAGCAGCGAAAGCAAACACATCATCTAATAAAGTTTGTATTATTGAATAGCAATGTTAAAAGGATCACGAAACCCTATACCTGTTTTTGGATATCCGACGACGAAAACATCCGTAGGTGAGACGCGGAAACATCCGTCTTTAAATGCTCTACGAAGCCCAGGTAAGTTCTTCCAGTTCATTATCCCAGCATCATCCACTTCCACAGCGCTCCGTGCCATATCTGTGTACATGGCAGGCAGTTCTTCTGCCTGCCTGGCAACCGAAAGCATGTCTAACTGCTGTTCGGGATGTTTGGCATCAGCCATTCTATAAGAAACGGCTGCCCTCTGTAATAACCAAACAAAAATGCAATAACTTTTGTTGCAATTAAAGATAATTAATATAAAATATGATGCTAATTATCCACAACAAACACAAAGTAAGAAAGCAATTTCTTTTTGCCTTAATTACGTTAAAGGAAAGGCCAAGTCTTTTCGGAAGTCGGGCTCATTTCAATGCTTGCGAAAAATGTTAAGAGAATTTAGTTATAAGCATGTCATAAGTGCCTCGTGCAATTAGTAAAATCACTTTAAAGTCACAATTATTTCACGCTTGGGCATTCCTAATTTAACGCTCATTATTCCACCAACGACTTCGATCATCGTTTGAAGAAAAACAGCTCACTGTCAATTTTTGCCAAAATAATGTTTTTACAAAAAAATGGGAAGCTAATTTTGTGCTTTTTTTGCATGAACATTAGGTAAGGTGCAGAAGTTTCAATTAATTTAAGGAGTAAGCGCTTACAGAAAATCATGATGCGCTTACGGAAAGCCATGTAGTCCACCAGCTACGTCGCTATTTCAAGTGAATGGCGGCAACCATTGCGCCACGAACTTTCTACAGTATGGTAATATACATTTACATTTATGCTTTATAGACAATTTTTTGCAAATTTCTTTGTTATATTTTCTAAATTTATGTGATATTAGTAAAATGAATCCAACACGCTAAATGACTTATCCTTTCCTTTAATTTCAAGTGAACTACAATTTGAGATTAGCACAGTTTAAGAGAATACCCAATTATACACATAGGAAGTAGAACAGAAAGACGAAGAGGAAAATGCTGTATGACCAGGGAATATCCGTAAACATTGTCTGCTTGTTAACGTCCGAAAATTTGAAATATTTTTTCAAGAATGACCTACGTGAAAGAATTATTACCACAGATAGAAAATGAATGCGTTCACATGGCTAGTTCTTCGCTGTTACATGGTCAAGAGTGAGCACGGCTGTATGTTTGAATTTAAAGTTTGCCAAGTTTTTGTATATTACACTGAACGTTGTATAGTAAGAGCAACTCTATGTTTCAGTTTTCGCTTTCACGAACGTGCACGACACACTCGTGGAATGTTTGTGTGGCTGAAAATTATGTTCAATTGTGACGTATCACTCATCAGCCGTTAATTAAGTCTTTACCTATTATTTAATTACCAGAAATGCTTTTGAATTAGTACAGGTCTTAAAATGCGTACTATTTGCTGTACATCAAAATGGGTAGGAGGAAAAATCATCCTGCTTTCCTTTAACCTTGATAAGCCAAGTTTCACCACATATATCAATGCTGAGTGTTGGATTGGGAGTTGCACTGAATTGTGTCAAACTGTATAAAATACGCAATGGCCACGTAACATCTGCAAATGGAATGTCAATAGTTTTTAAATAAAAAAAGCCTTTGGTACTCAATCAGTGAACAAGAGTCGTTCGGCACATTTCCAGATCCTTTCGGTCTAAAATCTTGATTTAGTTATCAAATATCATGATTTTATGAATAACTAATAATAGACTTCTGTGCAAACATCTGTTCAGCATTATAAATTTGAAATGCACTTGCTAGCTTCTGATACATCTTTAATATATATTGTGTAATGGCATAGCAGGTAACTGTAAACATTCTTGGTGTGCACAAAATGTTGTGCAAAATGTGGTGCCACCTAAGATGAAAAAGTATGATGAAGCAAAAGTTCCCCTTTAATAACGATTGTTTCTTCACAAATTTTCTGGCTGTCAGAAAATAATTCTCCAATTTTTTAACTTATTATAGCGACATTAATTTCTTTTTTGCAGCATTGTGAGCTTCTCAGAGCCTTTTCATGTGTAAAAAAACTTGTTTATCCAGAGATGGTATCTATTAATGTACCAGTGGCAAAGTTTTTTCCTTAATCTGCATTAAAAAAATCTATCCAAAGTTAAAAGTTCATGCTACCGAACAGTAAGTCGACAAAAACTACAAAATGAATTTCAAACGAGTAAAGATGGAATTATTAATTTACAGTTATTTTATTACACAATAAGATAATTTCTGATAAAATTTAAATTTTCATAGAACACATAGTAATAGTACAAGAGACTAAGCTCTGAAAGGCAGAATAGGATAATAAAACAACACTGACACGGCAAAATAAATGTTTTGGTCACAGTTTGAAATACACTTTGATAATATTATACAAATTACAACCGAAATTTGGTTTAATAACAAAATTGTAGGTCAAACATTTATGTATTTAAGCCAAAAGAGAAGTAAATAATATTACTATGTCATAGACGCTGCTACCTATAGATTGGTGTCAAAACTGACTAGCTCTAGGCTAATTTAAAAAATAAACATCTCACAAAAGATCAAGGAGATCACGTGACACAAAACAGCTAGCAGATAATCATTAGCCACTACTCATCTGAACTCAATTTCAACCTAATAATTTCACACCAACAGTATGTAACTGTAACTAATTTCTCTTAGTCCTACTGATGCTAAATCTATGACAATAAACAGTTATATGTTCACTAATCAACAAGAACAGAAAATATAGTTCACTATCTTAATACTTTTGTGCAAAAATCAGTTAAGATTCAGAATTCAGAAGTGTGGTTGTGGCTACTTCTTCACGAATTCTATCGGAATTGCAGTGCTCTTTGCCGCTTCTACTGCAGGGGTAGGGGCAGCTAGCGGCGCCTGAATGGACAACATGCCTTGCTCCAAATTGGACTTCATCTTTTCCAACTCCACGTTGTCAGGCAGTGTAAAAGCTCTATGGAATTCCTTATGTATCCTACCGTTTTCCATCTCTTCTTCGTGCTTGGCGTCCACGCACAGGGTCCTCCCATCGACAGAGACCTTGATTTCTTCTGGCTTGTATGACCTCATGTTGAAGTCTATGTTCAAGCTCTTCTGTCCGTGCTGATCAGTGACCTCTCTCGTCATCATTCCATACCTGGAACCAAGGCCGGGACCAATGCCCGGGACCATACCTGGTTCAGTAATGAAATCATGTTGTCGGGCAGGTCGCATACGATTCATCACGTCCATTTCACCCAAGACATCTCTTTCAAACCGACGCATATCACGTTGAAATCTGTCCAAAGCATGATTCATGGTGCTAGCCGGCGTATAATACATGTCAAAGTCGAATGGCACCAACCAAGACATGCTGTTATTTCAATTTCAGTATAAATAAACAGTTTACTAGAATATAATAACTAAGAATACAAGTTTTCGTTATGTAAAGCACTTCTGTCTTTTCGCAAACTACGTGAATACTGATAACTTCAGCAATCGCTGTGTTTATAAAATACTCACTTGGAATGTACGAGAAATCTAGACTAGAACATTCTTACCTGGCGGTCCGTCACTTCAGCCTTCTAGACGTTTCCCGCGCATGCGTAACATATTACTCTTGCCTGGCGACTTCGTTTCTCCAGCCTTCTAGACGCTTCCCGCGCATGCGTAACAGATTACTCTTGTCTGACGACTTGGTTTCTCCAGCCTACCACACGCTTCCCGCGCATGCGTAACAGAATGTACCTGAACATTCCAGCCTGTTGATTTCTAGGACATACGGTGGCGGATCTAACACAGGTTTTGGGGCAAGCCGTTTACGCTTAGCTTTTTTAAGAAAAGGGACTAATTGAAACGACTTTTTACGGTCGATATTGTTTTATATTCAAGAGAAACCATCATAATTTCCTCATAACGAACATACGACAGGTTTCCTGTTTTTTACAGGCATGAGATTTTAGACACCCCCTAATTCAACGATAAGTTGTCATCATTTTTTATACGTTTTTTTATGTCTGATACGTAGTACGTCAGTCGATAAAGCATGAAAAAGTGGGTCGATTGTAAGTTATGGCGTGTACAGGTATAAGTAAGTAAGTAAAAAAATTATTTGTCTCTGAATGTTACAAAATAAACATAAACAAAAGCTAAAAACTAAAATAAAGACGGAAAAGAGACGGGGCAGCGGAAAGACCAAGGGTCACCAAGTCAACCACCCCTATCCAAACTGAAGAAAATTAAGTGACCTGTCAAGTAAGATACGTACAAATGAAAGTAATCAGCAACTTAACAAAACAAAAAAAAGAGGCCACAAGTTCAAATGAGTTTAAATTTAGAAGCAGTAAATAATTTGGCAATGAGAAGAGGCAAAATTTAAATTAGCAAACAAAACAGAAAATCTGAACTCATCAAAAACGAAACTAGTAATTACATATAAATCAAGAACTCAAACCAACATAAGAAGGAAAAAAATGAAGTAATGTCAAGTCATGAGTAAATCATCACCAGGTCAAGTACCTCTATCCAAATTTAAAGGAAATTATATAACCTGACAAGTACAGACAAGGAAAATTATAATAATCAACGTATTAAAAATAAAAATAAAACACAAGGATGAATAACTAGGGAGATATTAGGACAATGAATTCAGGTGAGTTTATAATTAAGTGGCAACATAAATCAATAAATATGGCAAATGGTATGAAACAATATGTACATTAACAAAGTAGCAAAAACAAAAATTTGGATTTAACTCAAGAGAGAGACTTCATAGGAATAACCAACAAAAAATTAAAGCAATATCGAAGTACGTCAATTGCAGATAAATTGAACAAATTATAGCTCCAGTAAAAATAACGAAAGTGGGTCATAAAAGAATGAAATAAAGCTTTCTATCATTACGAGAAATAAATCTTCATTCAGTAGTTTAAGAAAGCTCTAATTAAAGCTTAATGTCCACCTAATTAACAACAACAACAACAAAAACAAAAAGAACAGCACAAAATCGTTTTTGTTTATGTGAACAGTTACTTGTCATTGTTAAATTATTCGTCAGCCACATGGAAGATTATTATTATAGCGGGTAATTTGGTATTGCTGAGATTTTAGCAACGTGAAGCAGTTGAGCAAACGATCGTGTTATTCTTCTAAGATTAGAATCTAAAATAAAACTTGATAAATTATTTACGAAACCGACTTCCATACGAAATCAGCTATGAGGAGAGCTACAAATCAGCCTATTAAAGCGGGAAAAGACGACCAAAAGTTTAGCGTTACTGAAAAATAGACTTTGAGTAAAGGAAGCTATTTTAAATAGTGATTTTGATTAAACTGGTGATTAAACTATTAAATTAATAACTTAAGATTAAATGCTTGACGATGTAAGAGTAAATTATCGTCGTGGCTAGAAGCCTAGTTAGGTGTGGCATAGCACGTGATCAGCTGATGTTCGACCGGCTGACTCAGAAGTTAAGATTGATGATGTAATCCTTATGCGCAGAAGCTCATGGCGCATTAGGTAGTTAGACAAAAGTGTTTTGAGGCCCGCACGTCGGGCAGATTAGGAACTGACTTGAAGACGGAGGTCTGGCATGACTATCTTCCTATATTTACCGTCTTGAGTTTGATATTTAATAAATATGTAGTTTATTAAATAAAGTCTTGATAGTTTGCAATGCCCATCGTGGCTGTCTCACGCGCCATACAATAATCAGCAAAGAGCTATAACCACTACAATAAACAGACTTTAACGCACCAACAGCAGCAATCATTTTACTCTTTGCACCCTATAAAGGTGCCTGCCTTTAATTGGCGGAGAGAGTCGAGCATCGCAGTTGCAGCCAGAAAATAACGAAAGCCGCAAAATTATAAAGGAGCTCATCGTTTACTAAAAAAGATCGCGCATGCGCAACTGATGATACGCACTGACAAACGAGAATAAGGAATCATCAGAACAACTGTATGAGATGCCCCTCGCCTATCCCTAGATCTATTCACCCTTTGTAACCAAATTACTTTTAACAAATATACGTAAAACGACGCAGATAATAAAAGCACACAGGCATGGTAAATTATATTAGGAAAAGTGCCACACTTATGCCCTTTCTTCCCGTTAGACTCTGCCGCATTTGCCGTGTCACGAATTATCTGTGTCATTTCAGCTGCTGCTGCTACTACTCTAGTTGGTCGCGAAACTATGCACGCGTTTCGTATAAAATTACAACATTATTTTAACAAAATCACATCAATAAAATTCATGATCGCTTCTAAACTGTGTAAGGCAGATATTAGCTGAATTACCTCCACGTACGCGTGCGTGATTCACGTTCGCAAAGGAAATTCCTCTGTGGAAAAAACCTTGGCAGCGTGCCAGAACTTCCTACAACCAGTTCCTTCCAGTGCAAACTTAAACAACAGTCAATACGAGAACCGCTTCACAATGTGTGCAGACTAAACAACGAACAAGGTCTCAGCGAAGGCTTACTGAGTACTAAATTGTTGAAGTGACACAATTATTAGTATTAAAAATATTTTAAGAAATCAACCTTCAAGGCCCTGCTAAGAAAATACAGCAAAGCGAATCTTCACCACCAAGAAAATCGTATTATTTTAACTCAATTTAAGAATGCCTGGATCATTTACGATAGAATGACACAGTCGCCTAAACGGTAAGTATATTGTGCATAAATAAATATCCTAGTGGTACTAAAAAAATGTAGATAAAATAAAAGTGGTTTGTTTTAATTCTTTATGTGAAAAAATGTCAATTAGGTAATAATGTTACGTAATTTGTGCAACACTGCTAAACCTTTGCTGTTAAAGTTCCTTTTTTTCTAACACTTAGAAACCTTCACTAATTTTGATGGTGTTGGTTCAAGCAGTGAAATGGATAGTCAATTTCGATATGCATCAGAAGAGATTTAAAGTTAAGCCTACGGGCTTTTTGTTCATTCTGATAATAAATAAATACGTTTACAGAAAAAAACGTTTGCTTTGCTATTATAGGGCTTCATTTGTACACACGCTTGTATTTTTTGACTAAATCCTTTATAATGATGGTATTAACATTGCAGTGTCTGGCCATAGTAGTCAGGGCCTATTTCAAGGGGGGGGGGGGAGTGGGGGGCCTCGCGCCAAGATTTTCGTTTGCTTTATGCGAACATACTGCCTCCTCTCTCCCTCTCTCTCTTGTCGCAGGCGCGCCGTTTGCCAGTATTGACAAGTAGTAAGGACTGGTCTGAGAATAAAGCAGTTTTTCTTTCAATTGTTCTTTCCGTTAACAACTGTATAACTCCATATTTTCTCTTCGAAAATGCTTCTCCGGCGTTCTAGCAGTTCAAAAATTGTCTGGGCGCCAACCATGGTAGCGCCTCCCCCCTCCCAGATGGGCCCTCACGCGTCCCACTTCCCCGGGCCTCGCTTAGGCTGAAATAGGCCCTGATAGTAGTTAAGTAATTAGCAAACTTTCGAATCTGTATTAAATTTCGTAACTGAAATCCGACGAGACGAAGTTCTACTATTAACTGTAGCAAACGCAGTACGTTTGGAAACGATACATCTTGAACTCAGTCAGAACTGTTAGCAGAGCTGAAACTTCTACACGCACAATTAAATCTCTTGCAGCGTTTACAATAACGCACGACAGCTCGGCTGGGAACGCCTGTTGCATTAAAATATGTAGGCCGCCGCTATTCCAGCTTCAGCCGGATCAGAAGCTGCCACACGGACTGATTCGATTACGTTCAGATATTTTTGCTGTAGTGATATTAAGGTCAGATCGAGAGTAAGTATGCCAGCATCAAGTATTTGTTTATGTAAGCGACTAATTACCGCTAACAACTTGTCTGAAGCTGGTCTGTGGCAGATTTGAGCACCTTTTTGACCGCAATTTCCGTTAGCTGGGCGAACAACATCGTTATTGCCATTTAATTATAACTTATAACTTACTAGTGACAAAATGATTAAAAAATCTATCAAAGTTATTCCAATGTGTTGTTTTAATTTACTAATTTTTTACTTAAATGATTTTTACAGGATCACATACAGGTGTCAGTGCATTGGATGAGTTATGATCGGAGCAAATCAAGTAACTTTGATGTACTCCAAGCTAATGCAAGTGTGTAGATAGAACTTGAAATTTAATGTCTTGTCACAGTGAACGTGTCAGTGTAGAAGTGAAACAAGTAACTCTGATGGAAATCCAACCCAAGTGTGTTGATAGAACTTGAAGTTTAATGTCTGTGAACAGTGAATGTATCAGTGTAGAAATAAAACAAGTAACTTTAATGGAAATCCAAGGCAAGTGTGTTGATACAACTTGAAATTTAATGTCTTGTCATAGTGAACGTGTCAGTGTAGAAATAAAACAAGTAACTTTAATGGAAATCCAAGCCAAGTGTGTTAATAGAACTTGAAATTTAATGTCTTGTCACAGTGAATGTGTCAGTGTAAAAGTAAAACCAGTAACCCTGATGGAAATTCAAGCCAAGTGTGTTGATAGAACTCGAAATTTAATGTCTTGTCACATTGAATGTGTCAGTGTAGAAAGAAAACATGTAACCCTGATGGAAATCCAACCCAAGTGCATTGATAGAGCTTGAAATTTAATGTCTTGTAACAGTCAACGTGTCAGTGTAGAAGTAAAACAAGTAACCCTGATGGAAATCCAACCCAAGTGCATTGATAGAACTTGAAATTTAATGTCTTGTAACAGTGAATGTGTGAGTAGAGTTTAAATTAAACCAACCTAGATGCATCAGACTACATTTGAGAAAGACAGACTGAATTTTCAGACAAAATGGAACTCTCTGATCACTTGTAAAAGGATAATAAGCCACGACATCACGCTAGTGATATGCAAACTTTCAAATCCAATGCTGATAATTTAAAGTAAGATGGCATTTTTCTTTTACACTTTTTTGGGTCACCCAGTTGACCTTTATTTTTGCTATTGTTGTGAGTTGGAGTAGAACACAAAGTCACGCTAAACAAACAGAGATGCATTTGTGACATTATTCCTTAATTCATTATCGGTGAACAGAAATAACAAAACAAAAACACAGAGCTGCTATCCCTACTGACATCACTTCCAGCTCTATGACAATGTGCAAACAGAGGGTATCTCCAGGAATTTAATGAATTCGTTTTTATTTTGACCACCGTCTGCAATGGGTGTAAATGTAATTTTTTTATTGCTTGAATAAAAGATTTATAAACAAATCTATAACAACTCCCTAACTAGGTCAAAATCAAGTTACAGAATTCAGGTGTGTGAAGCCAACATGGCCCATAAATTAGAATCAGCAAGTGGGTCATAACACTGTTTCTTTGTTTCTTAATCACCAGTAAGCTTCAGTTCATCTGAGCTACGGAAGAGACTGGGACAGATGTACTTGCTACCCACCCACTTGTTGGCATCCACTGAAGCTCCACATGAAGTTCGCTGAATAAGTAATCATGCTAAAATGCTCATCATTGTCGTCTGTTTTTTTTATATATAATGAATAAATGTAGGTTCATTTAATCAATAACCACATCGTACAAATTGTACAGGGCATCCTACAGTTTTAGAACTCTAGTTTTGTACAATGCATCCACAACACTGCCATTCAAGCTCCAATATATAAGTTTCTGTAATAAAACTGCAGTTTAGGGACAACCTGTAGGTGAGATAAAAGCTTTTTGTCTACAATAGACTGCATTTGCTAGCGTGCTAAATTGATTACCTGTTAATGAAGATATTTTCCTGCTGCAGATGGTCGATTACCTTTGAAGCAGATGGATGGACAATCAGTGAATGATGATGAAACGTGCCTCACTCCGAACGGCGAGACATCATTTGCAAAAGAGGTGGGTTTGGAGAAGGAGAAGCCTTCATAACAACAGCTGCAAAAAAAATATTTTAGTACATTTGGCACATAACTGTGCATTTGTATAATGCATAGCTTGGAAAAAAAATTACACAGCATAGTATTAAGATGTAAATGTCACAAGCACTTCCATGGAATAATCGTAACAGTATTGACATACTGGGCACACAAATCATGTTGATTGTGAATAAAAAATTCTGCTTCTTAAAGGGTTCTCGTTGCGGTCTAGATGATACTCTATTTTGTTTGACAGTCCTTGTATCGCTGCATAGTCTTGTCCGTAAGTTAACAATCCAAACAGGTTTGTGTCTTTCGTAAAACAGTAAAGCAGGAGAGAGACTCATTATTGTTTATTTAATGCTTGTTTAGAATTTAAAACAGTAATGCAGGAGAGAGGCTTATTATTGGTTAATTAATGCTTGTTTAGAATTTAAAACAGTAATGCAGGAGAGAGACTTATTATTGGTTAATTAATGCTTGTTTAGAATTTAAAACAGTAATGCAGGAGAGAGGCTTATTATTGCTTACTTAATGCTTGTTTAGAATTTAAAACAGTAATGCAGGAGAGAGACTTATTATTGGTTATTTAATGCTTGTTTAGAATTTAAAACAGTAATGCAGGAGAGAGGCTTATTATTGGTTAATTAATGCTTGTTTAGAATTTAAAACAGTAATGCAGGAGAGAGACTTATTATTGGTTAATTAATGCTTGTTTAGAATTTAAAACAGTAATGCAGGAGAGATGCTTATTATTGGTTATTTAATGCTTGTTTAGAATTTAAAACAGTAATGCAGGAGAGAGGCTTATTATTGGTTATTTAATGCTTGTTTAGAATTTAAAACATTAATGCAGGAGAGAGGCTTATTATTGGTTAATTAATGCTTGTTTAGAATTTAAAACAGTAATGCAGGAGAGAGGCTTATTATTGGTTATTTAATGCTTGTTTAGAATTTAAAACAGTAATGCAGGAGAGAGGCTTATTATTGGTTATTTAATGCTTGTTTAGAATTTAAAACATTAATGCAGGAGAGAGGCTTATTATTGGTTATTTAATGCTTGTTTAGAATTTAAAACAGTAATGCAGGAGAGAGGCTTATTATTGGTTATTTAATGCTTGTTTAGAATTTAAAACATTAATGCAGGAGAGAGGCTTATTATTGGTTATTTAATGCTTGTTTAGAATTTAAAACATTAATGCAGGAGAGAGGCTTATTATTGGTTATTTAATGCTTGTTTAGAATTTAAAACAGTAATGCAGGAGAGAGGCTTATTATTGGTCATCTATAATGCATGCAACATTGATTGTACATTAGTTTAGTAGTTAAAATCAAATCTATTTTCTTTAGAGTTTGGCAATCTGCAAACCGGGCAGTTGCCTAACGTTCAACAGCAGCCCTTTAACTAACAAGAATAAGCATGTAAGATGACACTGACCTGACAGAGGTGAAGCCATGTTTTGCATTGTACCTACAAGCATTCTTTTCCACCCGAGTGGGAAAAACAGAAGAAGATAGTGTGGCTGATTAAACGGAGCAGAGTCAGTTTTCCTAGTGGTTACTCATTGTTTCACTCACCAGGCTTGATTTACGTGCACACCAATCGGCCATTTCCTCATCCCGGGGAAACCTTCCTAATGCGAAATTATTTGTGGATTCTCTTTTTTGTCATTTTCAGCAGTTGTCGCCTAACTGTTCGGCCGACGTGGCATGCCAGTGGTTGAAAGCGAATGAGTTTTCAGCGTACGCTAACGTGTTCGCAAATTTCTCAGGTAAATAGCTTCTAGCATGTTCTGATGGCACAACAGATCACGAAAACTAGAATAAGAGAAGGCCTGGCAAACTAACTGATCTTGTTCAGAAGCCTTCTGGCAAACTAACTGATCTTGTTCAGATTAAAACAACTAGGTAATGGAACTGTTGATAAAAGCACAACTTCTTGATATGTATGAGTATCAAAAATGCATGTGTTGTATATGTGCTCATCTAAGGCTGTTTTTACACTGGACATTTGCCAAAAAACCGAATTGGGACTCCAACAGTACTCACTTAAATTTTTATCGCTAAGCGGTACTAAAGCATTTTTAAAGCAATTGTAGCACTTGGGGGTGGCGTGGGGGGCTTAAAATGTGACTGTGACATCTGCAAAGCAAGTCTTATAAAATTCTACGGTAAAACTCAAGAAGGCAAATCAAGCTAGCACGCTTAACGGTCATTTTGGCTTTTGGGAAAAGGGATGGGTTGGTCACTTTACCTTTGATAAAGAACACGAAAGCTTCAATAATGTACGCTGAAAGATGATCTGAAAATTTTAAGATGGTATGAGTTGAATGGTGTGAGTTTACTTGGCATCAGATGTCACATGAAAGCCTCACAAGCCATATGATGGTAACGCTAGACCATTTCCAGTTCTTGAACTGGCAAATGTACTTCCTTTATTACCCCACTTTTACCCTAAATACCACACGTCAGCCAGAGCAACAGCAGGTACCATTTGGTATGGTATGACCCGGCTACTGGTTCGA
The DNA here is from genome assembly GCA_030141605.1 of Tubiluchus corallicola. NCBI lineage: Eukaryota > Metazoa > Priapulida > Priapulimorpha > Priapulimorphida > Tubiluchidae > Tubiluchus > Tubiluchus corallicola. The sequence goes on along the minus strand of JAQGDQ010000183.1, from coordinate 713 downwards.
ACTCACGACCTCCCAGATGGAAAGCAGACGCATTACCACTAGACTAAACCGTCTGGTCAAAATTTTTTATACAGGTAGAATGTTGTCTCAACTTCTGCGAAATGCGCAAACAGTTTTATAGGTAGACAGATATTGTAACTGTGATTGCATAAGAGTCAGCACTCTCTGTCAGAAGCCAGTGGTGGCTCATGCTTCGTAGTGGAGGTGCTGCTTCAGAAAAAATTTAACCATTGTTTTAATACGAACAAACATACATTATTTTAATGTTATTTTTGCTCATTGTAATTTTAAACAAACAAACGAACTTTCAAAGTTTATACGTAAACTTGATAAAATCCTAAACAAAAAAATATTTTTGCCATTATACTTATAAATTGTCACCGGTCAAACTTGGTCCATTCATGGTGAGCATGTGACAACTAACAACAAATTGTGTGAGGGCAGTGCATTTCTTTCTACTTGCGCCTAGATATGCGCTTTGGCTGCGTGTACACAACAGCCGAACACTCGCATTACTGGAGCGCACTGTGCTGGGCTGTGAAGCAAACAATACTACCCCTCATGTGCTTTGGTTCCGTTCAAGTATAAAGAAAGAACTAAAGAAAAAAGACTTATTGTACTGAATATTACTGATAACACTGAGCGAAAATTAATGGTGCTGCAGTTCCACAGCACCTATACATGAACCACCACTGCTAGAAAGCGAATCGAAT
>JAQGDQ010000848.1:62248-88043 GCA_030141605.1 Tubiluchus corallicola | reverse complement strand
AGCTTGAAAAAATTTTCTAGGAATTCATATCCATTACATGCTGTCTTATTGCACACAGGACTGCGTTAGCAGTGTAACGTTGAAAACTTAAACTCCTGTGATGTCCGTAAGGTGCAGCCATTTTAACGAGAAGTTTTTTGAAATAAGTTAAATAACATTTCCCAAAGTTTGAAAAAATATTCAGAACATGGGCGTAGCTCGTCTTCGTCAACTAAGGAAAAGTTCAAATCACTTTGTATTGTCAAATGAAATCAGTAACATGTTTTTGGTGAATCACTGGTGCACACTGGGATAGGGATTCAGTGGGTTTTACAAAGTGGCGCGAGTACTTTAGGCATCAAGAATTTTATTTTTCATTTGCACGAATCTCTCAAACTGGCAAGCGTAATGTTAAGTAATAAATTATAACGTTGTATGGAAAGTTCTTTAGAATATGTTTTAAAATTCCTCTGCTTGAGCCGCAAAAATGATTATTCAGGAGTGACTAGAGAACGCAGTGGATGCGGTGTGTTCTTATTTTGAGGGAACGCAGTGGATGCGGTGTGTTCTTATTTTGAGAGAACGCAGTGGATGCGGTGTGTTCTTATTTTGAGAGAATGCAGTGGATGCGGTGTGTTCTTATTTTGAGAGAACGCAGTGGATGCGGTGTGTTCTTATTTTGAGAGAATGCAGTGGATGCGGTGTGTTCTTATTTTGAGAGAACGCAGTGGATGCGGTGTTTTCTTGTTTTGAGAGAACGCAGTGGATGCGGTGTGTTCTTATTTTGAGAGAATGCAGTGGATGCGGTCTGTTCTTATTTTGAGAGAATGCAGTGGATGCGGTGTGTTCTTATTTTGAGAGAATGCAGTGGATGCGGTGTGTTCTTATTTTGAGAGAATGCAGTGGATGCGGTCTGTTCTTATTTTGAGAGAACGCAGTGGATGCGGTGTGTTCTTATTTTGAGGGAACGCAGTGGATGCGGTGTGTTCTTATTTTGAGAGAATGCAGTGGATGCGGTGTGTTCTTATTTTGAGAGAACGCAGTGGATGCGGTGTGTTCTTATTTTGAGAGAACGCAGTGGATGCGGTGTGTTCTTATTCTGATGGTTTGGCTACATTCATTGTAAAAATGTTATCGAAGCTGCTACTACTATCAGCTTTATAAGATTAAGTTGTTATGCATCGAATCAAGTTAGATTTCTCGTCCGATAGTTTTAGTCTATAATAATGCGGAATGATGAACAACGGAGTTATTTTGTGGAATAGTGTACCCAATACAATCATTTACTCTCCTTCTTTAAAAATAGCTACCAAACAATATAAGATATTTTTACTTACTAAATATTCAATGGCGTAGAAAACCAGAGTTTTTTTCTCTTTTTTGTGCACGTGTGTCTTTTTGCACTAATGTTTTTCTTTTACAAATAGGTATATACGACCTTTGTTACTTTATTAATAAAAGGTATAAATCAATTAAAATGAAATTACTCATTCATCGCAGCCAATATCTATAGCTGTTTCCACTTGGAAAATGCTCTTAGTTTATAACCACCAAATACCAGTGATATAAAAAAAAATTAATATATTATTGTAACATTAATTTTGCGAAACAATCACTAATATTCTTATAATTTGCCCCCCCCCTCACCATAGCCCATTTATTACATCATTTACTTCATCCTTAATTAAATTGAGTTATCTACAGAAGCATGCATAACTATAATCATTTTTTCATTTAAGTAAGGTGGGTGTGTTAATGACCGTATGGTCGTACACTCACCTCGCACTACTCAAATCATTTTATTTAAAGTTTATTAATGTGTTTGATATTGTATTTTTTGATGTGTGAAAATAAATTCATAGTTCATAGTTCATAGACGCACCTGAAGTGCTTGCTCAGCTTGGCCCACAAATACGTATGTTACAATTCTCGTACTTTGGTTAAATTTTATTTATTTAAATAGGGTTTATGATGCTAATCGTTTCTGAGTTTGAGTCTTATTGGTATTTCCGATTTACCAATGAATTATCAAGGGCAATTTAAATCTCAGGATTTACCAGTTTACCAGCAACAAAGGAGGCTGACTCTTTTTTTGAATACTTTTCCATATATTATCTCTGTTATACATAACGAGGAGGAGAAAACAAGAAAATCTGCTTGATTTGCCTGTCTTTTTTGGAATAAGAAACCCTATTTCTTCAAAGACCATCAACAAGCATTACCAACAAGCCTCTTGGTATCGCAGAAACAGGAGCAATCAGATTTAAGTAAATATTTATTTTCACTGGGATATACGTAAACTACTAAAGGCGTTCCCGACATCTTGATAACAGACAGAACAGCTTTGTGCCTACGCACGTCTAAAATAGACTTAGCTATTTGTCTACAACAACAGATGACAACAACAACAACAATAACAACAACAACAACAACAACAACAACAGCAACAGCAGCAACAACAACATCAACGACGACGACAACGACAACGACAATAACAACAAAAATAAAAACAACAAAAACAACAACAGCAACTGCGATAGCAGCAGCAATAGTAATAGCAATAGCAACAGCAACAACAACAGCAACAACAACAGCAGCAATAGCAACAGCAATAGTAACAGCAACAGCAACAACAACAACAGCGACGAGGACGACGACGACGACAACGACTACAACATCAAAAATAAAAACAACAAAAACAACAACAACAACAACAGCAACAACAACAACAATGACGACAACGACAACGACAACGACAACAAAAATAAAAACAACAGCAACAGCAGCAGCAATAACAACAACAACGACGACGACGACAACAAAAATAAAAACAACAACAGCAGCAGCAATAGCAACAGCAATAGCAACAGCAATAACAACAGCAATAGCAACAGCAACAGCAATAACAACAACAATAACAGTAATAATAGATAACACCAAATTCAAATTATATTTTAGTCGAGGGTTAAAATGGCAACTTGGTCATTCGTATTTCTTTTTGACACATTCGTATTTCTTTTGGACATGGTGCTGCTAAATTCTAGATTTACGGACCAAAGTGATGTTTACTTCTAAATGCCCTTACGAACCCCAAAAAGTGGATTTTAACCCTTGAGTATTTTCACTGGCTCGATAAAATGTTCTGATTTTTTATGTAAGTTATCTTTTTGGGGACTTGATTTCTTCATACTTTTGATTTACTGGTAAAATCTGGCGATGAAGAAGCTGAGCACACTGCGTTTCGTAATGGGCGCAATTATGCATAATGGCTTTGGGAGAAAAACAGGTGATTTACTTGATTTCCGTGCAACATTTTGGGGACTTAAATCTCATTAGCATTTCAGATTAACTTGAGCAATAAAATCTGATGCTAAAGGAATGACACTGATGCGTTCCGTAATGGGGCTTCATTAATTCATAATGGCTTTCGAGGAGAAAATACGAGAATCTTCTTGATTTGCATTAGAACGGTTTGTACTACAAAAGGTATGGCTGTATTAGAGCCAACAACTTTGAAAATAACTTTGTTAGACAAAAACAAACAAAAGAAAACTCACGTGTTTACACCCTGCAATGATGATATGATCCCAGCTGATTGTTTGTTAAGAGTAATTAGCAATAAGTAAGGCTGAGATGGTTAACAGTTTAAACGTTTAACCCACCGCTAATTGATTTAAGTTTAGAAAATCACTAAAGTTTAACCGTTACTTAATTAGGTTTTCTACGTATCCGAATTAATGAAACCTTGTATGTTTTCTGAGCTGGTGTATGCTGTTAGCAATGTCCCGCTTACATAAAATTGTACTATTTACAACATTGTTTCAATTAATCTGGTTGCCTAAGAAGCATCTAAATGGTAAATTATGAAAAGTTTTGCAACTCGCGTATATACATAAGGACGTTTACACCCAAATGATATGAAACTGAATTAATTACTGCAACACTTTCAACTTACTGCTACTACAAGTACAGCTGCAATAAGGCTAATATTGTCACATACGTCTTTGAAAATAGTCTTGTAAGACAAAATATCCTAAAAGTTGGTGTTATACAATATGGCCAAACTAATCTCATTCATTAATTTATTGCGCACATGTAATATATCAATGTTACTACCTCACGTTACGGCCGTATTAGCTTTTGTGCATGCAGGTTCTAAAAGACCGACCACAGCTTGCTTGCGATAGTTTTTCATAATGTTAAACCCAAACCTACTTGTTGTTGGCATCCTTCTGTTTCGGAAGACAATGGAATGTGCGCCAAGAGAGTCCGATCCTTGAACGTCTCCAGGGCGCACGCCTGGTGGGCAAGGTGTATGGAGACCCTGAGTTGCCCAGACAACAGGAACCCCCTCTCTTCCTCGCTGGTGTAGTAAAAAGGAAAGCGGGACGATACGTTTGGCACCAGGTTGACTGCAGGAGCTGCCGGAGTCAGTGAGCATGCTGCACCGGTCCGCCTTCGGAGCTCCACTCCTGATTTAGAAGGTTTACTCCTCTACACATGGCCATTGGGTCACTAGACCTCCTCCGCCCTCTAGCCATTGGCTGCTTGTGCAGCTCCTCCGCCTAGTGTCGAGATACAGCGTCCCGCAAGCCTACAGCACCTGGTATTCGGCGGTCACCCATCCAAGTACTAACCAGGCTCTACGTTGCTTAACTTCGGTGATCAGACGAGAACCGGTGTTTTCAACGTGATTTGGCCGTAGTTATGGGTACATGGGACACATTGGTACAAATGAGTTAATCATATTAGCTGGCCTTAACTCAACGACAGATTTTAGTTATTAGTTCTGGCGTTCCCATATCTATGTTAGTTTATTCTGCAAAAAGTACAAATTTTCTGTAGTCTACAATTACTACCTCTACAAAACTACTGAAATAAGTGCTAGAAAAATAAGGGCTACAGATCACTACGTTACACTAAAAAGCTAAAATGCATACATACATTGTTGGTCCAATATTGAGTCGAGAAGAAGCCGGAATGTCAGTAAAAGGTAGCAGTATAATATAAGTCAAATTTTAAATGTAACAGAGACGTGTGTACATAACAAGTTCCACCTATACAATGTCAGAGTAGAAAAAGTAGTCTAGCTTGTTGAGCTACAGTCTAATATATTGTGACATCTAATGCATATACTACCTTGGGAAGGGGTAATGGACTAAAACATTTGCACCTCCAGCATGGCTTACCATAATTCAAGGATCGTTCAAGATTCGGTCATAAACATTTTGCATACCCAAAACCAGATGTTTTTAAGTATATATAGATCATCGAGCCTTTCCGAAGTTCCTTTGCTTTAGCAAGTTTGTTGAGCAAAATTTTAGAGGGTGGCTCTTTCATGTATTTAATAATTTTTTTAGCATTAAAAAACAACACCTTTTTCTCACTGACATGAGGGATTGTTTTACAAACTGCATTAGTCTTGTGATAAAGTTTTGAGTAAACATTGAACTGAATAGTGTGGATTATTTTTCTATAATTAATTTTTATTTTTATCGTTTGCATTGTTAACCGTAATCACATTTATTTCTCTTGAGTATTTTTGACTGCGAGTAGCCAAAATTAGTAAACGCATCGGTTTATGTGTTATTTTAATAACATGTTAAAACAATTAAAACATGGCTGATTAAATGAAAAAGTAAGGTGCTGGAAAACAGTATGTCAATTTGGATTCGAATCCAAAATAAAGTGATGTCAGGTCAAATGCTGTTGCTGTTTGAGGTATCAACCCAGATAAGTTGTTACGTCACTAGGTTTTCCTTTTCCTTTTCCAAGACTAACTAATTTCTCAGTGGTGATGCAGAACAGGACCGGTAGAGGTTTAACATAGGCTTGCCAGGAAACAATATTTGTGTACAGGCCTATATTTTGGATGCATAGCCCAACAACTGCATGTTTAATGATTGCTTAATAAAATGAATAGTCCTGATAGAGGTTTCTTTACATAAGCAAAAAGTTAACAGTTTTGTTTCCAGTGCTCATTGCTCGTTTGCATGTAGGGTTGTTGCTACTATTGCCATAAAGCAAAAATTTACAGTTGATCTAGTGATTCTAGTCTGTGAAATTAATCCGTACTTTATGAGTTGCAATATTTTGTCATTAAACAGTGTTAACTATATCGTAATTTTGAAAATTTACTTAATGTCTTAACTATTATTCTTGTATTTAGCCACCTATCAAAATAATAATATTAGCGCTAGCAAGAGTAGCAGCACTCGCAAAGCAGCAGCAGTAACGACAGAAACATCAGCAACAATAAGAGCAGCGACAGCGACGACGATGACGACGACGACGACAACGACGACGACGATGATAACAACAACAACAGCAGCCTAAATGTCAACTATGGAGGGACTTCGTCTCAAACGTTTTTAGGCTAGTATCATCATCATCATACGCCCGTCACGTCTATTGTAGACATTGGGCAGGCAGAATTCTAAAATAAAAGAAATCTGCCTTCAGACAGGTAAACGCAGCAGTAATCCAGCAAAAAAAACTAGACACTGCTACGCCAGTGGCTTGTCAGCACCACTTCCGCTTAATATGTATACTGTATGCAATAGTAATGGACTTACTGATAATTAAAAAGTGCATTTGGTATAAAACTACTTTTAAAATATCCAGTACGGCAAAGCTGGTATTAAATTGCGTGACGTTTTTAATGACGTCCTCGATGTGTTGGTAGCAACGGTTTCTTGGTTACCATTCAGTAAGGTCATGAAGTCTGTCCAGGAAAGTCCTTATTCTGAAGTTTACAAAATTAAAATAATAAGCCGGTCGTCCAATTTTGTTTAGCCATCATGAGAACTTTTATTATGCAGTTCGGACGCAACGCAAGAATTTTGAAGAAACGGTAAATGGACGAGCAAGTTTCGAAAAACAAAGTACCGAAGGTACCCATACGATTATTAAAAGGGCATGGAAACTTGTCTTGCTGATTATTTTAAGTTGTTTAGAAGTAAGTCATTAACGGAAGTGGTGTTGACAAGCCACTGGCGTAGCAGTGTCTAGTTTTTTGCTGGATTACTGCTGCGTTTACCTGTCTGAAGGCAGATTTCTTTTATTTTAGAATTCTGCCTGCCAATATCTACAATAGACGTGACGGGCGTATGATGATGATGTTACACATATTATTTAGGAAATGCACAAACAGTCGCGACCTGTATGACTTTGTTTTTTCAAAACGTAGAAAGTTCGAAGGCACATACATCCTTCCTCGAAGCAGTCTGACAGATGAAATCCGGCCTGAGAGAATTTTCTCGGTGGTATACCGATTTGCTACTCAGGTCCAGCGCTGCTTTTAGCTGTCTGAAGGCAGATTTTTTTTATTTTAGATATCTGCCTACCCAATGTCTACAATAGACGTGACGGGCGTATGATGATGATGAGAAGTAAGTCAGCAAAATCCTGGAAATAATATTGTTGTTAGAGATATTATGTTGGTTATATAACTAATTTCTTAGCAAATTCTAAGGTAGTGCTTTCACGGTCATGATTGTACATAACGCGTAGCTGATCACAAGACACAATCTTGAATGAAACGTTCTGCTGGATGTTCTCTGTGAGGTTTGTCACCTCATCAGGTAAAAATGCCACGAGAAACGTTACGGTTTGTTACGCACTGTTAGTTGCTGTCAGTTACAGACTGGAATTTGATATTTCTTTTCGTAGTTTATTCGATTGTTAGGGTGTTTCCCTACACTACGGCCAAATCACGTTGAAAACACCGGTTCTCGTCTGATCACCGAAGTTAAGCAACGTAGAGCCTGGTTAGTACTTGGATGGGTGATCGCCGAATACCAGGTGCTGTAGTAAGTAAGTGAGTAAGTAAGTAAGTAAGTAAGTAAGTGAGTGAGTAAGTGAGAAGTAAGTAAGTATTACGTTTATTATTTAATCGTCTATTAAATTTCATTTGATGGCACCATTATATGTCACTACAATGTTCATTATATTAGTTTTCCGATTAGCAATCTATCATTCGTCTGCCTAATTTATACTTATGAATGACTTTGCTACAATTTAAACATCGTAAAAAAATATTTGGCAATAAATTATTTGAGGACCTGTACAAAAACATGCATTTTTAATGTCATTGGTTTTAAGAATATGGAGTTTTGAATAAAATGTTAGCATGTGGCTCACAAAAAGTGTAGAGTTACAAAAATTGACGCCACAAAGTCCGTAGAGACAACATGGAAAAGTGCCTTGTAATCTCATGCTCTAAAACATGTATTACTATGTCAAAACGAATTGGCAATGTTTAGCACACCACAAGCACTTGTCGCACATTCACTCTTATATAGTACATGATCTCATGCTCTAATGCATGTATTATTATGTCAAAACGGATTGGCTCTGTGTACTTTTAGCACACCACAGGCACTTGTGGCGCATTCACCCATATAGAGTACATGATCGCATGCGAAAATGAGGAGGTAATTCAAAACCGGTGGCAGATATTTAAACATAGTTTCAAAAAAGAATTCTATGTCTTCAAAAAATATTAATAATGATATTAAAAATTTATCTTAGTGAGATTTTTTTTCGCTAAATAAAGTTGATGTATGTAAGTAGAATGCAAACTAAAAAACTGTACATTTACTGACTCGTTTCTCATTCTTATTCTTTAGTTTTTATTTTTTAAATTCGCAATAAGAAGATGAACTCACTATGATATTGAGTCAAAGAGGCATGCAACCCATCTTATTTAGCTCCTACGGTGGTGTTTTCATGCAGTCTGATTTCTTAACAGCCGCAACGAATCTACTTCGTTAACACGACGATGCAGCTGTTACCTTGCGACTTAACTAAAGGGAGGAATGTCGTGTGTTGATTATGATAGCCTAAATTTAATCGTAATCGCTGTTACTCTTAACTTGTAATCCCGTTGAAAATGGTTTTGCGTAGCAAATCCCCGTGAAATATGATTAATTCGTTCGTCATCGCAGGCCACTTTACTTGCGTGGTCCCATCCCCGCAAATGCGTAGTTACGCCACCACATACACAGAAGGTCATCTGAAAAACCTTATTGACTCCGGCAGAGCACCCTTAACCCTTTCAGTCCCAAATTATTTTTTAATAACAATTTTTTGGCTTGGTACTTTTGTTCAGTATGTCCATCTTGTTTACACATAATAATTATGTTTTTCTACCTGTGCCCGCCAGTATCCCACGGGATACATTGGGATTCAATGGAAGCATAAAATGTGCTTCATTTTGCAACTGCTGATAATTTTTTAAAGTATTTTTTTTTAGTTTGCCATTTTATCACCATTTTTAGTCTATTGTTATTGGCTTAAATCAAAATAACTATTAACAGATGAAATAAATGTCAGTTTTAAAATTTTATTAATTTTAAAAGCAGAAAATATTCTCGTATCCCACGGGATACAACGGGTATGAAAGGGTTAATGCCTAAACTTAATAGATACGTTAACAGACAGCTAAATATAATATTGTCCTGTTCAGTGACGTCATAAAGATTGGTAGCAAACCTCCGTGGTTACCAGCTTTTGAATCTGCACATCTGTTGAGGAAGGTAAATTTTGGATGTGTTACACGCGAAAAGGACAAAATCCTTCAAGAGCTTCAATTAAGCAAACTAACATAGCTTCACGCTATTAAAAATTAGTGCTAATTAGTGCTAAATTGTTTCAGTACGAAAGTAAGAAATTATTAGTGGCGGCACTTCAAGTTCATGTGGGAATTGGAAACGCAAGGAGCTTTGAAGCGACGATACAACGAGAACTTGGTTTAGTTCCCCTCCTCTGCATAATTTGTCAAGTACGCAAATTCTTTCAAGCCTAAACTATTTAGGGGAGACCCGGGTAAAGTGGATCACTGGGCAAAGCGGATCAAATGTGCTTGCTCTTTTTCCGTAAGGCGTCGTGGTCTACGCACTGTGTGATGTTGCGTCATCATCTACTGTGTACTCTAAGTTTGTCTAAGCGCGGTACACAAAAATAAGTTTTTCACCCACTTTCTTGCGACTTTTCACTTTTATAGATGATAAATTCCAATTAGTGCAGATTTATTCGCTACTATTTTTACATATGATGGATGGTTCACTGCTGCTTCATATCAATTTACTTTTGCAAAATAAACAAAATCGATTTAAAAAATATTGTTAGTTAGTTGAGCTCAACCGCTCCGGTATGATCCACTATGCCCGTAAAAGATCCACTTTGCCCTAGAAATTTTGGTTTCGTATTTCGGAATTATATGTTAAACGAGTAATAGTAATTATAAGTTTTTACCACACGAATATAGCAGAGTTTCCTACGGAAGAATAGGACATGTAATTGATTGTTACAGATCAAACGTCTTGCACTCTATGAGCGAAAACCCTTAAGTGATCCACTTTACCCGGGTCTCCCCTATCTAGTGGCGTAAACAAGATGCTATTTTTTGTTATTTCTATTTGTTGTTTAGATATAAATGCAAATCTTCTTGTTTATTTCCCCGTACTGCCATGTTTATTAAGACTTTATAGATCGCAAGTTACATCTGTTTTTATCAGCAGTTTTGAAGTATATTTGTGTTTAAGGAATTCTCCTTGTGAATCAATTGTTCAGGTTTGGTCTACAGGTCTCTAATCTTAGTGATCCTGTCATAATCAACATCATCACCACTAGTATGATATACTATTCATGTGAAATAAATAAATAAATAAATAAATATCATCGTGACTGCGATTGTCATCGACACCGTTATCATCTTTATTACTATGATCATCATCGTTGTCTCATTATCATTACCGTTGTTATTGACATATTAATCATTAAGATTTGGCAGTAGCGAAATCTTCTTGAAACTCGCGCAGTTTATTTGTATATTTGTTGTTTCTTTAGCCGCCTTCTTTTGTGTGCAATCTAGTTCAAAAACTTCTGCGCTTTAAACTTACTGCTCAAAGAACTTTTATACATTTTTACTTAATCTTTGAGGCAGTTGAAACTGTTTTTCTAACTGTCTTGCTGAAGCAACACTTTGGCTCATTCACTAGAAAAAAATCATACAGCATCTGGCATTAGGCAAGAATAAAATACGTCAAAAAATTTTCTATTTTGTAATTAGAGTGGTTAATTTCAGACCTACGTGTCATTGTTATAAAGAATTGATAAACTGTATCATTACAATTATAATAACTAATTACTTGAGATCAAAGAATGACTATAAGTTGCCATTTTTCTCGAGTTTTGTAAATTAAATTTTCCTTTCGTTTTCTAATGTAGCATTTGTTTGGTTGTTTACGTTAGATTAGCTTTAACTAAAGTAGGTTTTACACAGGCATATCATTTCCCCATAACTATTATATTATGTTATGTTATGTTATGTTATGTTATGTTATGTTATGTTATGTTATGTTATGTTATGTTATGTTATGTTATGTTATGTTATGTTATGTTATGTTATGTTATGTTATGTTATGTTATGTTATGTTGTTATGTTATGTTATGTTATGTTATGTTATGTTATGTTATGTTATGTTATGTTATGTTATGTTATGTTATGTTATGTTATGTTATGTTATGTTATGTTATATTATATTATATTATATTATATTATATTATATTATATTATATTATATTATATTATATTATATTATATTATATTATATTATATTATATTATATTATATTATATTATATTATATTATATTATATTATATTACATTACATTACATTACATTACATTATATTATATTATATTATATTATACTATATTATTTGCCTCTGTTATTAGTATGCGACTCATTTTGAGGCAAAAATTAAGTGGCGAGAAACTAAATTGCAGAATTATGTCGCTTATTCTTCTTAAATGCCTTATTTTAGTAACATCTGTTCTTGCCAAGAGTATAGTGGTTCTTCTAATGTTCTGCTAATTTTCTGATATACCATTTTAATTAGTCACTATGGGTGACGTCACAAATACTTTTTGATGAGTTCGTAGCAACAGCGTTTCTGGGTACAAGACATTTCGGTATGCAGACGTCTTAAAGAAGGTTCACAATCTGGGTACAAGACATTTCGGTATGCAGACGTCTTAAAGAAGGTTCACAATCTGGGTACAAGACATTTCGGTATGCAGACGTCTTAAAGAAGGTTCACAATCTGGGTACAAGACATTTCGGTATGCAGACGTCTTAAAGAAGGTTCACAATCTGGGTACAAGACATTTCGGTATACAGACGTCTTAAAGAATGTTCATAATCTGGGTACAAGACATTTCGGTATGCAGACGTCTTAAAGAAGCTTCACAATCTGGGTACAAGACATTTCGGTATGCAGACGTCTTACAGAAGGTTCACAATCTGGGTACAAGACATTTCGGTATGCAGACGTCTTAAAGAAGGTTCACAATCTGGGTACAAGACATTTCGGTATGCAGATGTCTTAAAGAGGGTTCACAATCTGGGTACTAGACATTTCGGTATGCAGACGTCTTAAAGAAGGTTCACAATCTGGGTACAAGACATTTCGGTATGCAGACGTCTTAAAGGTTCACAATCTGGGTACAAGACATTTCGGTATGCAGACGTCTTAAAGAAGGTTCACAATCTGGGTACAAGACATTTCGGTATGCAGACGTCTTAAAGAAGGTTCACAATCTGGGTAAAAAACATTTCGGTATGCAGACGTCTTAAAGAAGGTTCACACTCTTCAGAAGTACCTTGAAGGTAACAACGTATAATTTTTATTATTTCTGGAAAGCCATTGCCTGGCTTTCTATTTCTTTCTTATTAGTATTATTTTATTTTAGCATAAGTTGCTTATTACAGGCGTAAAGATATATTTTGACCAATGAGGTTTGTAACAGAGTGTGGTCGATTTTCTAGTTTTTGTAGGACGTGCATGTAGTTCCAGCAAGATGGATAGTAGATACACGAATTTTAAAATTTTTTAGACAACATGATATTGAGATTACTTATCTGTGTTTTGATGGTTATCGCGAATTTTTCTATCTGCTCTTTGCAAAAGTGGTTCTTGCATCAGAACCAGTTAGCTTATCGCTAGCATTCCACTAACATTCTGACGTAAGTAGCTGTTATATGTGATGTCATAAATGCTTGTTCGTGACTTCGTAGCAACAGCGTGTTGGAGACAAGACATTTTTTATCGGGACATGGCAGACGTCTTAAAAAAGGTCCACAAATTTCAGACGATGTTGCACCTAACAAACATAATGTTTTTCATTTTAACTAAAGCAAGAAAATTACATGGAGATACTTTTGAACAGACGGGAGTTGTAACGGTAACTTGCACTGTGTTTGGTTTCCTTCTATTCATACAATGGTTATGAATTTTTGCTTTCCAGCAATAAGGACAAGCAGATATACGGGTACACGGAGTATGCTTTAAAAACTTTTGGAATGCATAGTGTTAAGAATCTCTTGATTGCATTTAGATAATGACCGCGAGTGATTGTGCAGCTAAAATTGCCACGTCCACACTTACGTAACTTAAGTTTCCAAAGCAGGAATTGATCACGTAATCTCAAAAACACAAAAATAGCCTAGACATTTTCTAGTAAATTAAGCAATGATTAGGCTTTTTGACATGATGATACTCATACAGTGATTGTAATAGCTTATTTTTAATTACTAACTCTTGATTATTGCAGTTTCTGGGCGAGAAAAGAAGTGGTAGAAACAGGGGAGTTCTGAAAGAGCTGAGACGAATGTAGATGTTTCTCCTACATCACGAAGAACCACCGAAGTGATAAGTTTAAAAATTTTATTCCGTTTTAAACAACCTATCCTATTTTTGATTGAAATGACGTGCATAACTTCATGTGTTTCAGTAAGATGGACAGCAAGTATGCAAATTCTACAAACTTTTCGAGTGCATGATATTAATATTTTCCTATATGTGTTTGGTTGCTCATCGCGAGTGATTTTGCATCTAAAATTTCCATGTCTATACTCGTGTGAGGACATGGGTTGGTCACGTAGATCCAAGAACATAAAAAGTGGTCGTTTCTTAAGTAGACAAGAACAAGCACTAGTTTTACAGTACTTGACTTGCCACATATTGTGACTGTATTAGTAAATTTTTAAGACTTTGCTACATAGTAGAATCTTTTTGTTTTACCGCCTGTTATTATTATTATTATTATTATTATTATTATTATTATTATTATTATTATTATTATTATTATTATTATTATTATTATTATTATTATTACTATTACTATTACTATTACTATTACTATTACTATTACTATTATTATTATTATTATTATTATTATTATTATTATTATTATTATTATTATTACTATTATTATTTTTTTATTATTACTATTATTATTACTATTACTATTATTATTATTATAATTATTATTATTGTTATTATTATTATTATTATTCTTTATGCGTTAATGTTTCCTTAATGACTCGCAAGCTCACAGGTCCTTGGGTCATGAAACTCACAGAGACCCCTAGCTCAAATGTAATGGAATGGGCGTGGGCTGGGACAGTCGAGACTCAAAAGTTTTTTTGTTGAATCAGTTTTTTGGTTTGGTATGTAGATCTCTAATCCGATTAGAGGTCCGTTTTGTTATGATTGTTACCACACCTTAATTGCTGTTACCGTCGTCGACGTTGTCATCGCCGTCGCCATTGTCGTCATCATTTCCCTCGCTACAATTATCTTTCGGTCATCACCATCGCTGTCGTTTATTTACTCTATTTACTTTATTACTTTATAACTAAGGTTAATTACCTTATTACTGCCATTGATGCAGCTTTAATTAAAGTAAGTTTTTTAAAGCCATATATATTTCCCATTTCTTACGCGTGTTTTTAGTGTCCGTCCCATTTCCAGCCGAAAACTAAGTTGCACGAGATTAAGTTGTAAAATTATACCTTATAATAAGTTTTGTTCTAATTAAAAATGCTATATTTTAATATTAATCGCTAACATTCCCTCTAATATCCGGACGTAAGTGGTCATGATGTCATAAATGCTTGTTGGTGAGTTCGTAGCAACAGCGTTTTGGATACAAATCATTTCTTATTGTGGTTCTGGATGACAGACGTCTTAAAGAAGATTCACAAATTTCAGAAGATTTGCAATGCAAGCAATACATGCAAGCAAACAGACGTAGAGATACTTTTGGATCAACGGGACTTGTAATCTGTACCGTGGTTGGTTTCCTTGTATTCACAGGACGGTGATGAGTGCCTTCCAGCAAGAAGGACAAGCAGGTACGGTTAACATAGTAAACTTTTAAAAAAATCTCAACGCATAATGTTAAGATTTTTTGGCTGCTTTTGGGCGTTCATCGCAGCAATTCACACAGTAAGTGTATTAGCATATTTTAATTATTAACTCTTAATTATTGCAGTTTATGCGCGGGAAAAAGCATAGAAACACGGGAGTCTAATTGAAGCGAATGCAGATTTCTCTCATGCACCACGAAGAGCCACAAAAGTAGTAAGTTTAAAATTTTATTCCATTTTAAACTGCCTATCCTATTTTTTATTGAATTACCATCTTTTCCTAAAATCAAAAATATAAGTGACCAGGGGTCAGTGTCAGAAAGCCATCAGTAAGTTAACGACATGGTTAATTTAACACTTAGACTATTAATAAGTTGATGGCATCGTTATTACATTCACTAAATATTAACAGGACGTCGTAAACTTAACAGTTGTGGCATTAATAAGTTGACGGCATCGTTATTACATTCATTAAATATTAACAGGACGTCGTAAACTTAACAGTTGTGCTATTAATAAGTTAACGGCATCGTTATTACATTTACTAAATATTAGCAGGACGTCGTAAACTTAACAGTTGTGGTATTAATAAGTTGACGGCATCGTTATTACATTCACTAAATATTAACAGGACGTCGTAAACTTAACAGTTGTGCTATTGATAGGTTAATGACATCGTTATTACATTCGCTAAATATTAACAGGACGTGGTAAACTTAACAGTTGTGCTATTAATAAGTTAACGGCATCGTTATTACATTCACTAAATATTAACAGGACGTCGTAAACTTAACAGTTGTGCTATTAATAAGTTGACGGCATCGTTATTACATTTACTAAATATTAGCAGGACATCGTAAACTTAACAGTTGTGCTATTAATAAGTTGACAACATCGTTATTACATTCACTAAATATTAGCAGGACGTCGTAAACTTAACAGTTGTGCTATTAATAAGTTAACGGCATCGTTATTACATTTACTAAATATTAGCAGGACATCGTAAACTTAACAGTTGTGCTATTAATAAGTTGACGACATCGTTATTACATTCACTAAATATTAGCAGGACGTCGTAAACTTAACAGTTGTGCTATTAATAAGTTAACGGCATCGTTATTACATTTACTAAATATTAGCAGGACATCGTAAACTTAACAGTTGTGCTATTAATAAGTTGACGACATCGTTATTACATTCACTAAATATTAACAGGACGTCGTAAACTTAACAGTTGTGCTATTGATAGGTTAATGACATCGTTATTACATTCGCTAATATTTATTAAAAGCTGCGTCGTTAACAAAGTGACTGCCTTGCGAAACTTGGCCCAGATGCAGAAAAAGTTCCTATCGATTTAAAAACAGTTTTTGTTAATCGACGATTTTGTTTTTTTCAAATGTGCTGTTAATTAGTGGTAATCAGTCAGCAATCAATTGTCTGGGAAGGCAAGTTCGAATTTTTTTTATCACCACCGTTTACGCCCGGCAAAAGACTTTCTTGTTTGAAAAACTGCAACGTTGATTTCAAACAATTTAACAGAGCGCTTAGTTCAATCTATTCTATTGTTATGCGCCTGCACAAGGAAGCGACGTAAACGGAAGTAGTAGTTTCGGCGACTAAGTTCGAAGAAATGAGTTACAGGAATTAGCCTGTCGACAGTAGAAGTATATAATTCTAGCTCCAAGTAAACCAAGAACTCCAACTGAGAATTTTAAGAACACTTTATTTTGCAATTACTGTACTACTACGCGATTGCGTTAACTAATGCCACCAAACCTGCCCAGAACTCTTCACTGGTTGGTTTTATTTCACGTTCAGGTAGTTCGAATTCTCTTTCATCTTCTGCTGCAGGGCGTAGCTCAAATGTGTAAGAGTATTTTACCTTCTTCGTTTGTTTGCTCCAGTCCGTCGAGGTACCCGACGCTTCGTCTGCGAATGGAAAAAATAAACTCATGAAATTTGCTTCACGCAAAGGCTTATAATATGTCACTTTCTCAGATTTTTACAGAGCTTTATCACCTTCACCTTTAAGAATGAACGAATTTCACCAATTTGAATTTCACGCAAATGATCATAATCCGTAGTCTGTACCAAGTCTAATAGACTACGGCCAAATCACGTTGAAAATCTGATCACCGAAGTTGAGCAACGTAGAACCTTGTTAGTACTTGGATGGGCGACCGCGTGGGAATACCAGGTGCTGTAGGCTTGCGGGATGCCCACACTGTATCTCGACACTAGGCGGAGGAGCTGCACAAGCAGCCAACGGCTAGAGGGCGGAGGAGGTCAAGTGACCCAACGGCCATGTGCAGAGGAGTAAACCTTCCAAATCAGGAGTGGAGCTCCGAAGGCGGACCAGTGCAGCATGCTCACTGACTCCGGCAGCCCCTGCAGCCAACCTGGTGCCAAATGTTACGCTCCGCTTTCCTTTGGACTACACCAGGGAGGAAGAGAGGGGGTTCCTGTTGTCTGGACAACTCAGGATCTCCATACACCTTGCCCAGGCGTGCGCCCTGGAGAGGATCGCACTGCTCAGCCACAGTCAACGCTGCAGCTCCATCAATGTGATCAATAACTGACTCTCTTGGCGCACACTCCATTGTCTTCCGAGACAGAAGGAAGCCAACCAACCAAGTCTAAGTGGGAACGGGGAATAAAATGATAATTAAGTCATATGTCACGACGTTTCGTCTACTGGATATTAGTATAATTTTCATGTCAAGTGCAGAACGATTTCTTGAATTGCGAAATTACCTTCAAATTACTGCAAATACTTCTTCTTCTTCCCAGCTTTTCCCTATTCGGGATCGCCGTTGTGAATGAGTCTTCTCCACGCATTCCTGTTGTTGACCATCTCTTCGTTTATGTCTTCAATTCCCACAAGATCTTCACCGACTCTTCTTTTCAAGTGTCCATACCATCGCAATCTTGCGAGGCTTCCACTACTTTTACTGTTCCTCTGAATATTATTATTTCTAATTTTATCTCTTCTTGTCATTCCCACCATCCATCTCAACATCCTCATCTCCACCACACCCATTTTCTTCTCTTCGGTCTTCTTTAGAGAAACTGCTTCCAGTCCATAGATTAGAGCGGGTCTCACCACTTCTTTGTGGACTTTCCCTTTAAGTCTCACCGACTCATTCATAGAAGGTTTTGGCGCAGTTTTTACAGGCGGATGCCCTTCTTGGCCCTAACCCTCCCAATTTATCCGGGCTTTGGACCGGCACTGAGTTGGGCTGGCTTGCCCCCCCCCCCCCAGTGGCTAGGTTAAATTATAGCAAATACTACAATACGAGAAATCTTTACAGTAAGTTAGCCGCAGTAAACTAATTACGAATGTTGTGAATATTAATACTAAAAACGGTACATATTATAAAATGAACTGAACGTAAGAAATGGAATATTCATGAAGTAATATTTGCAATGATCTTATGTTATAGGAAATTGTTCAGACAACGTTTACGTTCAGACGAAACTTGCCCAATACATAATTCAAAATTGCTAATTTTTTCCAGTGCAGTTCTATGGGAATAGCAACAATTAGAAATAATTACTACCTTGGCAGGGTAAATGTTGAAATCGAAGGAAGGTATTGAAAGGACTGAGCGACAAAATTGCTGTTAAAGAGCAGAGAGAAACTGAAGGTTGCCAGGTGATAGGAAAAGACAGACAATCATAGTTTGCAAAGGGCTTAATTTTAACTAGACAAAAGAAATTTAAAGCACAAGAAAACCCTTCATAAACATAAAGCTTGAAAAATTCGTTTTGAAATTTTATTTCGCTTACATACTGCCTTTTTGCGTGCAGGACTTCAATCGGCAGTCACGCTGTATAAAACATGTAAATTTAAACTCCCGCGATGGCGGTTAGACGCAGCTATTTTCACGACTGGTCATTTGAAACAAGTTTAGATATATAAAAGTTTAGATATATATGAAAAAATAATCAGAGCATTCGTAGCGCACAAGTCACTAACTAAATAAAATTTAGAATTACTGTAACTTGTCAATAAGATTAAAAATACGTTTTTTAGTTAGTGAGTGGTGCACCCTGGAGGGTGAGTCAGCGACATTTTACCAATTGGTGAAAACATTTTAATAATTAATAATTTTCTTTTCTAGTTACATAAGTCTTTCTAGCAGGTAAGCGAAAATCTAAGTAATATAGATTTGCAAGGAACGTCTTTTGAGACATAATTTAACATTGCCTTTTCTTCCCTTGATTTACGTTTAGTACATGACGTCATGTAATTCGGAACAGTATTGCGGGAGATTTAAAATGAGATCAAACTAAAATTCCTTTCAGTGCGAGTAAGGTATACGCATAAAATTGCTATAAAGTAATATAATTTTTTAAGGCGATTTTTTCTGAAACCACTTCAGGTGCCCTTTTTCTTGTCCTTTAAGAATTAGACAGGTTTGTATGTTGAATAAACCGAAATTGTGAATAGTAATTTTGAATCGTTAAACAAGATTAAATTTATTGCATGGCACTGATACGGCATTCATACGTACATATGTCCGAAGCTTTAACCACTTCATAAATTCTTCCATGTACGTTTTTAATAGCATTGCTAGCAATTTCCGCCACAGACATCTGCAAATACACCAGTCATAATTTTAATTATATTTTGTAATTTTAGATGCGTGTTCGTTATCACAGACAGTGACAGTTATTATAATTTATAATTAGGCTTGCTTTTGTAAAATTGCAGAACTATAATGGCAAGGCAATTTAGTTGTTAAAACTGCAACTCGAAAAGCTTGCAATAGAAAACAGGCCAGTTTCAAAACTACTTGTCTGATAATAATGTATTCCTAGAATCTAGACAATAATAGTAAGTTTGAGCTAAAACTAATTTCATCGAAATATTGCACACGTATCTTGTGACAAATTCGATGCTATTTTGTGGCTTGACTGTACTATATATATCATGCAACTTTGTAAGACGAAAGATTGTAAATGATGTACATTATTAAAGCTACCATAATACTGTTATCGCAAATATTAGAGTCAACAGGTTTTAATTTACGGAGTCTTATTTCTAATACACGTTACACACATACACTGCAATCCAGATATTAGAAGCCCAGAGAGATGATCAAACTCTCTTGTTTCTCTATAAATATAGAGAGAATCCCACTTCTTGAAAACCCCAGTATGAATAACAGAACACTAAATTTAAGAAACATTAGAACGAACAATCAATATGGAAAGAATTCCATTACTAAGCAAGCAATACAACTTTGGAATTCATTACCGACATCACTAATATACAGCAGCTCTTTATCAATATTCAAGTCTAAATTTAAAAAACGTTTAATGACTCGTTTTGAATAGCCGACATACGAACACGACGATACTTACTCAAATCATAATTTCATTTTTCCTAGACCTTACTAAACTAGTTTATATTTTATTTTTGAATTTCTAGTTTCGACTTATAGTTTAGCTTGCACCAGACGCATTTGCCCAGAACAGTGTATGTTTTTATTGAACTAACACTGATTGTCTGTCTTTTATTATGATGATCAATGTTTTTAAAATTGCAAATAAAGATTTTACTACTACTACTACTAATTACACGTACAAGGATATCAGTATCGGCTGGATAACTTTCCTTGGAGTACTGGTATGGCACCAATATTCTTTGACCATAAGAGTGTACAGCGATATATGCGATGATGTCATTTCCGTTGCTTCTCAATTGTTCTACGTACGTTTCGATGCTTTGTGTTTCAGCCTCCGAGAATGGCTCTGGACCGGGATAAATGCTATGATCGCACGGATCTCCGTCCGTCCCTGATACTAAAAAAACGTTTAGGTGAAACGTTATGAAAAGAATCTTGGGGATCCCTGCAAGCGCTTCAGATGGGAAGGCTATAAATTAGATAAAAATTCTTTCTGCCAAATTCGCTGCAGGTGTTTTTAAAAGTGTGACTGGTTTATTTTTTACTAGCTTGTTCTCACTTCACTCAGTAATGAGAACCTTTAAACTGTTTGCATAGTTTTTTTGTTTGGTTTACGACTTTGAAGTTGAACTTGCTGACAATTTACAGTTTTCCGTTTTCTTTCCTGAGTTCAATTACTGAATTATATAGAAAGGTGTACGGTAAAACAGCACAGGTAAAATGGCGCAGTAATATGGCACGGGAAAATTGGCATAGGAAAAAGTAGAACAAATGGAAAAAAAACGAAAAAATGGGACACTTATAAAATATGAGTTTAGCATTAGGTTTACTGTAGTGTTTTAGTTTTTTACCTTTGCTAGGAAAGTTTATTTCTTTGGTTTGTTGTTTTTGTCGGTTATGTGCACATTACGCAAAAACTACTGAAAAATCTCCATGGCACCGTGAGGAAAGTGGGCAGGGGGCAAGAAAGATGCATTGCGATGCAGAATCCTGGACAGGGAATGAAAACTGCAAAACAGGCGCTTTCTTCACAGAACGTAACCGTGCACCACGTACAAAAATATTCGTGGTAACGCTGTCTGTAGCGCTTGCTTATACATGTGTATAGCTTTATAAGCTGATTTAGTATGTAAATACGAATATTTGTCAGTCTATTACCATCCCCGCCTTGGTTAGCGAAATGTAAATAAATACTACGCGGAATGTTCTAGCATTATTGATTATAATTCTACTTAATGAACAAAATATTTTGCTAGTCTATATAATACCAATACAGGTATATTTTTATATATTAGTGACAATACTACTATTACTACTACTACTACTACTACTACTACTACTACTACTACTACTACTACTACTACTAATAATAATAATAATAATAATAATAATAATAATAATAATAATAATAATAATAATAATAATAATAATAATAATAATAATAGTAATACTAATAGTAATAATAATAACAATAACAATAATAATAATAATGCTGGTTTTCAAGTAAACAATTAACATAAGCTCAAAGAGCTTTTGGCCGACTGTAAATAACAATTCTGCAACTACATAACAGAGACTATTATTAACCTGCTTTTACGCTACATGCCATGCGCCAGGCAGATGATAGATTTCCGCTGGTAATAGTTGAGACGAACATGTTTAGGATCGACCAAGGCAGAGACCTTACTGATCGCATTCTAGTTTTATTAAAGAATTTGCATGAAACTAAGACGTGGGCCCTTTTTTCCCTTGCCATTCTTATCTACATTCATTTAGAAATGAACGGAAACCACATCCCACATTATATCTTTCCTTAATCTTCTGGAAGTGATCGGTACATATTCTGCAGGTATTACGCACGTACATTCATTTCTGATCTTACCTACAGCTCAGGACAAAAAATTAATGTTTACTCCACAGCAGCGTCAGTCCCCCATGCTTTAACACGGATATTTTTATTAAAATCACTGACATAGTTGTGACTGTAACAAGTTTCTAATTTATTTTTTATAGCATTTGTACAGCTAAATGTTCACGATACACTTACTGGCTAACCCAAAAGTAACGTAACCGCATCAGAACCACAAACAATGCTTAATTTTTAAAAGTTTAACCCTTTCAGTCCCCAATTATTTTTTTAATAAGAAAAGTTTTTTTTGGCTTGGTATTTTTGTTCAGTATGTCCATCTTGTTTACACATAATAATTATTTTCTTTCTACCTGTGAGCTCGTGCTAAATATAGCCTGTATCCCACGGGATACATTGGTATTCAATGGAAGCATAAAATGTGCTTCATTTTGCAACTGTTGATAATTTTTTAAAAGTATTTAAGACATTTAGTATGCATGCTATGCTGATCTGTACAAAGTCGTCTCTAAAGACTTACCTTGCGCAGTTTTTTATGCTATGTAGATTTTCTAGTTCGCCATTTTATCACCATTTTTAGTCTATTGTTATTGGCATAAATCAAAATAACTATTAACAGATCAAATAACTGTCAGTTTTAAAATTTTATTGATTTTAAAGGCAGAAAATATTCTCGTATCCCACGGGTTAAACTATCATTTATGTTGTTTTGTAAACAGAAATCGCAAATTTTTCGTTTTGTTAAATTTTCTTAAACTGATTGGATTTTGTTGAAGGAAAACAATGAATTCAAGTCACTTAATAACGAGGATAACCAGACCGCTTTTTATAAAAGCAAAGTTGGCAGAAAAAATGCAAGAAATTGATTGAACTTGAATTAGTTTCCACGAGAGAATTGTGGGTTTTTCTGTGCATTAATTTACAGTTTAGAGGATTACGGTTGAATTGATATAATGTCATAAGTTTAATCAGATTAACATTTAAAGTTTTAAAAGTTAATTACCATTCCAATGATTGTCAAAATTTCGATTTAAATCAACTCCAATGCATCCTTTCTGCGTAGGTCTGCGATTCTTCCTCCAGTCTCGATTCTGTCAGGAAAAAAGAAAATATCATCCCATCGAACCATTTTCTTTTCCAGTTTTTATTACCAGGCTTAGTTTTTCCAGTATCAAAAGTTATTTATCTCACTAGTAGCAGGCCTACGGAGAAACACCGGTTCTCCAATTCAGCCAACACGCAATGCATTTGGTATTTTAATGTGTTCAGCTGAAAAGTTGCTTATTCTTCAAGCACGTTTTTATAAAGCATCAAACAACGTCTATTGACTTTCAGCGGCTCTGCACAGGGTGGCTAGGGTGGCTAGCCCCGGTGGCCAGGATGGCTAGCCCCGGTTAACACAGTAGGGTATAACACCGTTTGCTACGGTTGCGTATATCACGTTGAAAACACCGGTTCTCGTCTGATCGCCTAAGTTAAGCAACGTAGAGCCTGGTTAGTACTTGGATGGGTGACAGCCTAGGAATACCAGGTGCTGTAGGATTGCGGGATATCTCGACACTAGGCGGAGGACCTGCACAAGCAGCCAACGGCTAGAGGGTGGAGGAGGTCAAGTGACCCAACGGTCATGTCAAGTAGGCCTAGTTTTTATGACCTTCATACGTTATAACAGTTTACTCACCTCGTAATCTTCTCGACTATATTCATAGCCGTCAGGGTTCGCTAGTGGTAATAGATGGAACGTGACTTTATTCAGCAGAAAATTACTTTCGGGTAGTGAAATTAACTGTAGAACAAAGAAAATTTTATTAGCATTATGGGCGTTTTGATTAGACTACGAAAGTAAATTTGATTCTATGCGGCAAGTTAGAAGAATCTATATATATTTCTTACAAAGCATTTTGAAATGAAATTGTAAATTTTACAGCAGTCATAAGCAAACGTTTCTAATTTTTTAAATTCGCCTCGTCGTCTAGCTGCTTCAACAGGTTCTAAAGAGCGTTGGGCGAATTTAGCTCGAAATCCACCGACCATGTACTAATGGAATTTAGTATAATTTAACGGTTTGAAGGCTAAAAGTTTTGTTTTTGTATAGTTCGCCTTAATATCATACTGTGCTGCATACTTCATGTACAAATTTAATAAATACTAAAGACTCGTTATAGTAGAAGCAATCAGACAGCGTGTCATCAGCGTACATAAGCTGATTAGTACATGCAGGAGGCCCATGGTGCATCATCCCTTAAATCTAGAGTTAAATTCGTGATATACATTGAAATCATTTAATATTTTGCGTCACAAAATGACGTATGTATTGCTGTCATCGTTTCCATGAACACGGTTTCCGTGCTATGACGCAGTGGCTGTCATTACAAATATTAGTTACCAGTTTATCGGGAGGACTTTTTGCATAATTATTTGGTTAGCAATGCTCACTTTAATAACGACGTGTCATAGAGGGTTAAAATCTACCGGAGAAAAGGAGGAAGAGACTACCGTGCTCTTGCTGCAAGGATAAGCTTATGTAAGTAGGTCTACATGTGTTTTTCTTTACAATAGTTGAAATTGAAAAATTGTCTTCTTTACAATTGAAAAAAAGTTGTGCAATTCTTTTGTTGTCGATCACGTTGGTTTTAAAGCTCTTGGTATTTATGGCCAGGTCCTATTTCAAGGGGGGCAAGTGGGGATACTTCCCCGGGGCCTCACCATTCAGAGGGGCCTGGCACAAAGGTAACATTTTTTTTGCTTTATGCGAACATACTGCCTCTTCTCTCCCTCTCTTGCCGCACGCGCGCCGTTTGCCTTGTGCGGCTCGGTGCCGATGTTCAGCTGTTTTCAATTTCGGAATTTCTAACACCGGCTTGTTCGGAATGAGAGTACGGTATTACATATTGCAAAGATGTTGTTTTTGATTTGACTATTTCACAAGTATTAAGGACTGGTCTTGAGAATAAAGCAGTTTTTCTTTCTTTCAATTGTTCTTTCCTTTAACAACTGTATAACTCCATGTTTTCTCTTCGAAAATGCTTCTCCGGCGTTCTAGTAGTTCAAAAATTTTCTGGCCGCCAACCATGGTGGCGCCCGCTCACCGGCGCTTCGCCCCCCTCCCCCCAGAGGGGACGTCACACCCCCCACTTTCCCGGACCTCGCTTAGGCTGAAATAGGCCCTGTTTATGGCTACTAACATGCGGCGGATGCACTAAATATTTCAGCAGTTTCCTTCTAAAATTGCAAATTTTTGATACGTTTCAGTAGGTACTTAATCACTTTTAATTTATACGAGATACAATGCTGTGCTATGCTGAAACATAA
>JAQGDQ010000848.1:54748-57248 GCA_030141605.1 Tubiluchus corallicola | reverse complement strand
ATGACTCTAATCATATAATAGCCGGCAGCAGTAGGATAGAACCCAGCTAGCACAAATGTATAATAAAGATTTCTCGCATTGAAGTCAGGACCACGTAACAGTCAAAATGAAGACACTGACTGGTGACTCTTGTAAGCCAAATGTCTCTTATGACTCTAATCATATAATAGCCGGCAGCAGTAGGATAGAACATAGGTTGCACAAATGTATAATAAAGATTTCCCACATTGTAGTCAGGACCAAGTAACAGTCAAAATGAAAATACAGACTGATGAATCTTGTAAGCCAAATGTCTCTTATGTGTCGTTCGACTCTTTTTTATTTTTATTGTATTCACATCTTGCATTCTGTTTTACTAAAATGGTGTGACTTTTTAATAAAACCCTCCATTTATTTGTTTCATGACACACTGGTACCTTGAGCATTTCTAAAATACCCGTTTTTTCAAGAAGGCCTCCAAAATAAACACATGAGACCATAATTTCCATTAAACGGACACAGAGTGTTACCAATACTAATTTGACCTTGCTAATTCGCTTCTGATATTTTTATAGTCGAAAACGACACCCATTTTTAAAATGGCTGCCTCTCGTTTATAATGAATATTTCTTAACTGCTGCAGGAGGTAGTACACTGATTGCGGCGTCTGAATGATGATTTTTCAACATTAAAGAATCAAGATGATTCTATAGAACACCCCATTGGAGATGATTTCAAAATTGCTGCTAAAGATAGCTATAAAAATAGCGTTGCTCGTGTAATATGTTCATCTCTTGCTAAATTTCTCAAAACACCATTTCATCAAAAAATCTAAGATAGCTGCAATGATGGCCACGTACAGGCAGCCAGTAGAAATACAGCACGTTGCAGTGCAAATAAAATTATAATTTTAATGTCCTGTCATAATTTTTAACAATAAAGAATTCAATTCTGATGTTCACAACAGTGAGCGTGTGTGAATTTTCTTTAACTTGTTTGTATTTTAGACATTAATAATTAACAATTAGTATTTTTATGCACCTTTTACGGAACTCATATGCAGCCGCCTCCACGTGGCGAGTTCTGGGATGATTTGGAAAATATTAGTTAGTAGTAAGAGCCAAATCATGCTAAGTGCTGCATATAACGGGTTCGTTGGAAACGTATTTGTGTGAGATGACAGGAATTTTAGTAAGCACTGGTTGCAAATTAAGCAATTGTATGAGTAGTCAGTCTGTAGGACAGCAAAGGTATAGGGCAACCTAACATACCTAATGGCAACCATGGCATAACTTCGGCAGTCATGTTCATCAACATTTAGGGTTATATGGTTTTCTTGATTTGGTGAACAATAAGAGGGAAAACTGTAGGTAGAGATCTAAGCGATATGTGGTTTCTTTGAATAGCTGGGGCACATTTAGCAACAGGAATGTAGGTGCAAAGATACATCAATAATCGGATTGCAAAAGTAGACATAGGAGCAAGCCAATTCATTTAATGGAATCTGTGATGCCACCTACCAGTGGACAATTGTATAGTATGTACAATCGTTTTTCAAACAATTGGTATCAGTCAGAGGGGTACAAAGTGAGCACAGTTATGGCAGGAATATAGACAAAATGTAAATGGTTAAGGAAGGTTGTAATAGCACAACATATTTAATGGCAGCTTGACACCACTCCACCCATCAGATCAGCCATTGAAAATGGCTGCCAGTAAATGTAGTGGGTTTTCTCGAATAATTGCTTAGCAGATTTGTCACAGGAATATAGGTACAAGGCTGTATAACTAGGCAAGTTGCTATAGCTAAGGCCTGAGGTAATCCAATACATTTAGTGGTAGCTGGGGCACCACTCCACCCATTAGATCAGCCATTGCAAATGGCTGCCAATAAATGTAGTGGGTTTTCTCAAATAATTGCTTAACAGATGTGTCACAGGAATATAGGTACAGGGCAATATAACTAGGCATGTTGAATAGCTAAGGCCTGAGGTAATCCAATACATTTAGTGGTAGCTGGGGCACCACTCCACCCATCAGATCAGCCATTGCAAATGGCTGCCAGTAAATGTAGTGGGTTTTCTCAAATAATTGCTTAACAGAGTTGTCACAGGAATATAGGTACAAGGCAATATAACCATGCAAGTTGCTATAGCTTAGGTATGGGATAATCCAATACATTTAATGGCAGCTGGGGCACCACTCCACCCACCAGATCAGCCATTGCAAATGGCTGCCAGTAAATGTAGTGGGTTTTCTCAAATAATTGCTAAACAGATTTGAGGCAGGATAAAGGAGGAAGGTTATGTAACTGGGCATGTTGAATAGCAGAGGCCTGAGCTAATCCAATGCATTTAATGGCAGCTGGGGCACCACTCCACCCATCTGATCAGCCATTGAAAATGGCTGCCAGTAAATGTAGTGGGTTTTCTCGAATAATTGCTTAGCAGATTTGTCACAGGAATATAGGTACAAGGCAATATAATGTCGTTGCTACATATGCTCGAGGAATCTCGCTAAA
>JAQGDQ010000848.1:0-51151 GCA_030141605.1 Tubiluchus corallicola | reverse complement strand
ATAATTAAACAAGTTGCTATAGCTATGGCCTGAGGTAATCCAATACATTTAATGGCAGCTGGGGCACCACTCCACCCATCAGATCAGCCATTGCAAATGGCTGCCAGTAAATGTAGTGGGTTTTCTCAAATAATTGCTTACCAGATTTGTCACAGGAATATAGGTACAGGGCAATATAACTAGGCAAGTTACTAAAGCTAAGGTATGGGATAATCCAATACATTTAATGGCAGCTGGGGCACCACTCCACCCATCAGATCAGCCATTGCAAATGGCTGCCAGGAAATGTAGTGGGTTTTCTCAAATAATTGCTTAGCAGATTTGTCACAGGAATATAGGTACAGGGCAATATAACTAGGCAAGTTACTAAAGCTAAGGTATGGGATAATCCAATACATTTAATGGCAGCTGGGGCACCACTCCACCCATCAGATCAGCCATTGCAAATGGCTGCTAGTAAATGTAGTGGGTTTTCTCAAATAATTGCTTAGCAGATTTGTCACAGGAATATAGGTACAAGGCAGTATAACTAGGCAGGTTGCTATAGCTAAGGCCTGAGATAATCCAATACATTTAGTGGTAGCTGGGGCACCACTCCACCCATCAGATCAGCCACTGCAAATGGCTGCCAGTAAATGTAGTGGGTTTTCTCAAATAATTGCTTAGCAGATTTGTCACAGGAATATAGGTACCAAGCAGTATAACTAGGCAGGTTGCTATAGCTAAGGCCTGAGATAATCCAATACATTTAGTGGTAGCTGGGGCACCACTCCACCCATCAGATCAGCCATTGCAAATGGCTGCCAGTAAATGTTGTGGGTTTTCTCAAATAATTGCTTAGCAGATTTGTCACAGGAATATAGGTACAAGGCAGTATAACTAGGCAGGTTGCTATAGCTAAGGCCTGAGATAATCCAATACATTTAGTGGTAGCTGGGGCACCACTCCACCCATCAGATCAGCCACTGCAAATGGCTGCCAGTAAATGTAGTGGGTTTTCTCAAATAATTGCTTAGCAGATTTGTCACAGGAATATAGGTACAAGGCTGTATAACTAGGCAAGTTGCTATAGCTAAGGCCTGAGGTAATCCAATACATGTAGTGGTAGCTAGGGCACCACTCCACCCATCAGATCAGCCATTGCAAATGGCTGCCAGCAAATGTGATTTACTATAGACTGTAATGAGATTTTGCACGAGCATTTAGTAGGTTGTTTTTCGACTGCTTTGCAGTTTGTATTTTGGTTAGTCAAATTTCTTCTGTAACCAATTTTTTACCTTACACTTCATGCATTAAACAAGTAAACACTATCCCGTGATCCTGTGTGAATTTTTTAACTTGCATATATCTTAGACATTAACAATTTGTAATTAGTTTTTATGCGTTTTTTTATGGAACTCATATGCAGCCGCCTCCACGTGGCGAGTTCTGGGATGATTTGGAAAATATTAGTTAGTAGTAAGAGCCAAATCATGCTAAGTGCTGCATATAACGGGTTCGTTGGAAACGTATTTGTGTGAGATGACAGGAATTTTAGTAAGCACTGGTTGCAAATTAAGCAGTTGTGTGATTAGTAAGTCTGTAGGACAGCAAAGATACAGGGCAATCTAACATACCTAATGGCAACCATGGCATAACTTCGGCAGTCATGTTCATCAACATTTAGGGTTATATGGCTTTCCTGTTTTGGTGAACAATTAGAGGGAAAATTGGAGGTAGAGATCTAAAGGATATGTGGGTTCTTTGAATTGCTGGGGCACATTTAGCAGCAGGAATGTAGGTGCAAAGATACATCAATAATCGGATTGCAAAAGTAGACATAGGAGCAAGCCAATTCATTTAATGGAATCTGTGATGCCACCTACCAGTGGACAATTGTATAGTATGTACAATCGTTTTTTCAAACAATTGGTATCAGTCAGAGGGGTACAAAGGGAGCACAATTATGGCAGGAATATAGGCAAAATGTAAATTGTTAAGGAAGGTTGTAATAGCACGACATATTTAATGGCAGCTTGACACCACTCCACCCATCAGATCAGCCATTGCAAATGGCTGCTAGTAAATGTAGTGGGTTCTCTCAAATACTTGCTTAGCAGATTTGTCACAGGAATATAGGTACAAGGCAATATAACTAGGCAAGTTGCCATAGCTAAGGTATGGGATAATCCAATACATTTAATGGCAGCTGGGGCACCACTCCACACATCAGATCAGCCATTGCAAATAGCTGCCAGTAAATGTAGTGGGTTTTCTCAAATAATTGCTTAACAGATTTGAGGCAGGATAAAAGAGGAAGGTTATGTAACTGGACATGTTGAATAGCAGAGGCCTGAGCTAATCCAATGCATTTAATGGCAGCTGGGGCACCACTCCACCCATCAGATCAGCCATTGAAAATGGCTGCCAGTAAATGTAGTGGGTTTTCTCGAATAATTGCTTAGCAGATTTGTCACAGGAATATAGGTACAAGGCAATATAATTAAACAAGTTGCTATAGCTATGGCCTGAGGTAATCAAATACATTTAATGGCAGCTGGGGCACCACTCCACCCATCAGATCAGCCATTGCAAATGGCTGCCAGTAAATGTAGTGGGTTTTCTCAAATAATTGCTTACCAGATTTGTCACAGGAATATAGGTACAGGGCAATATAACTAGGCAAGTTACTAAAGCTAAGGTATGGGATAATCCAATACATTTAATGGCAGCTGGGGCACCACTCCACCCATCAGATCAGCCATTGCAAATGGCTGCTAGTAAATGCAGTGGGTTTTCTCGAATAATTGCTTAGCAGATTTGTCACAGGAATATAGGCACAAGGCAATATAATTAAACAAGTTGCTATAGCTATGGCCTGAGGTAATCCAATACATTTAATGGCAGCTGGGGCACCACTCCACCCATCAGATCAGCCATTGCAAATGGCTGCCAGTAAATGTAGTGGGTTTTCTCAAATAATTGCTTAGCAGATTTGTCACAGGAACATAGGTACAGGGCAATATAACTAGGCAAGTTACTAAAGCTAAGGTATGGGATAATCCAATACATTTAATGGCAGCTGGGGCACCACTCCACCCATCAGATCAGCCATTGCAAATGGCTGCTAGTAAATGTAGTGGGTTTTCTCAAATAATTGCTTAGCAGATTTGTCACAGGAATATAGGTACAGGGCAATATAACTAGGCAAGTTACTAAAGCTAAGGTATGGGATAATCCAATACATTTAATGGCAGCTGGGGCACCACTCCACCCATCAGATCAGCCATTGCAAATGGCTGCCAGTATATGTAGTGGGTTTTCTCAAATAATTGCTTAGCAGATTTGTCACAGGAATATAGGTACAAGGCAGTGTAACTAGGCAGGTTGCTATAGCTAAGGCCTGAGATAATCCAATACATTTAGTGGTAGCTGG
The DNA here is from genome assembly GCA_030141605.1 of Tubiluchus corallicola. NCBI lineage: Eukaryota > Metazoa > Priapulida > Priapulimorpha > Priapulimorphida > Tubiluchidae > Tubiluchus > Tubiluchus corallicola. Next base: position 47,736 of record JAQGDQ010000848.1, on the reverse strand, counting down.
GCCACCACTCCACCCATCAGATCAGCCATTGCAAATGGCTGCCAGTAAATGTAGTGGGTTTTCTCAAATAATTGCTTAGCAGATTTGTCACAGGAATATAGGTACAAGGCAGTATAACTAGGCAGGTTGCTATAGCTAAGGCCTGAGATAATCCAATACATTTAGTGGTAGCTGGGGCACCACTCCACCCATCAGATCAGCCACTGCAAATGGCTGCCAGTAAATGTAGTGGGTTTTCTCAAATAATTGCTTAGCAGATTTGTCACAGGAATATAGGTACAAGGCTGTATAACTAGGCAAGTTGCTATAGCTAAGGCCTGAGGTAATCCAATACATTTAGTGGTAGCTAGGGCACCACTCCACCCATCAGATCAGCCATTGCAAATGGCTGCCAGCAAATGTGATTTACTATAGACTGTAATGAGATTTTGCACGAGCATTTAGTAGGTTGTTTTTCGACTGCTTTGCAGTTTGTATTTTGGTTAGTCAAATTTCTTCTGTAACTAATTTTTTACCTTACACTTCATGGCATTAAACAAGTAAACACTATCCCTTGATCCTGTGTGAATTTTTTTTAACTTGCATATATTTTAGACTTAACAATTTGTAATTAGTCTTTATGCGGTTTTTTATGGAACTCATATGCAGCCACCTCCACGTGGCGAGTTCTGGGATGATTTGGAAAATATTAGCTAGTAGTAAGAGCCAAATCATGCTAAGTGCTGCATATAACGGGTTCGTTGGAAACGTATTTGTGTGAGATGACAGGAATTTTAGTAAGCACTGGTTGCAAATTAAGCAATTGTATGAGTAGTCAGTCTGTAGGACAGCAAAGGTATAGGGCAACCTAACATACCTAATGGCAACCATGGCATAACTTCGGCAGTCATGTTCAGCAACATTTAGGGTTATATGGTTTTCTTGATTTGGTGAACAATAAGAGGGAAAACTGTAGGTAGAGATCTAAGCGATATGTGGTTTCTTTGAATAGCTGGGGCACATTTAGCAGCAGGAATGTAGGTGCAAAGATACATCAATAATCGGATTGCAAAAGTAGACATAGGAGCAGGCCAATTCATTTAATGGAATCTGTGATGCCACCTACCAGTGGACAATTGTATAGTATGTACAATCGTTTTTCAAACAATTGGTATCAGTCAGAGGGGTACAAAGTGAGCACAGTTATGGCAGGAATATAGACAAAATGTAAATGGCTAAGGAAGGTTGTAATAGCACAACATATTTAATGGCAGCTTGACACCACTCCACCCATCAGATCAGCCATTGAAAATGGCTGCCAGTAAATGTAGTGGGTTTTCTCGAATAATTGCTTAGCAGATTTGTCACAGGAATATAGGTACAAGGCTGTATAACTAGGCAAGTTGCTATAGCTAAGGCCTGAGGTAATCCAATACATTTAGTGGTAGCTGGGGCACCACTCCACCCATTAGATCAGCCATTGCAAATGGCTGCCAATAAATGTAGTGGGTTTTCTCAAATAATTGCTTAACAGATGTGTCACAGGAATATAGGTACAGGGCAATATAACTAGGCATGTTGAATAGCTAGGGCCTGAGGTAATCCAATACATTTAGTGGTAGCAGGGGCACCACTCCACCCATCAGATCAGCCATTGCAAATGGCTGCCAATAAATGTAGTGGGTTTTCTCAAATAATTGCTTAACAGATTTGTCACAGGAATATAGGTACAGGGCAATATAACCAGGCATGTTGAATAGCTAAGGCCTGAGGTAATCCAATACATTTAGTGGTAGCTGGGGCACCACTCCACCCATCAGATCAGCCATTGCAAATGGCTGCTAGTAAATGTAGTGGGTTCTCTCAAATACTTGCTTAGCAGATTTGTCACAGGAATATAGGTACAAGGCAATATAATTAAACAAGTTGCTATAGCTAAGGCCTGAGGTAATCCAATACATTTAATGGTAACTGGGGCACCACTCCACCCATTAGATCAGCCATTGCAAATGGCTGCTAGTAAATGTAGTGGGTTCTCTCAAATACTTGCTTAGCAGATTTGTCACAGGAATATAGGTACAAGGCTGTATAACTAGGCAAGTTGCTATAGCTAAGGCCTGAGGTAATCCAATACATTTAGTGGTAGCTGGGGCACCACTCCACCCATTAGATCAGCCATTGCAAATGGCTGCCAATAAATGTAGTGGGTTTTCTCAAATAATTGCTTAACAGATGTGTCACAGGAATATAGGTACAGGGCAATATAACTAGGCATGTTGAATAGCTAAGGCCTGAGGTAATCCAATACATTTTGTGGTAGCTGGGGCACCACTCCACCCATCAGATCAGCCATTGCAAATGGCTGCTAGTAAATATAGTGGGTTCTCTCAAATACTTGCTTAGCAGATTTGTCACAGGAATATAGGTACAAGGCAATATAATTAAACAAGTTGCTATAGCTAAGGCCTGAGGTAATCCAATACATTTAATGGTAGCTGGGGCACCACTCCACCCATCAGATCAGCCATTGCAAATGGCTGCCAGTAAATGTAGTGGGTTTTCTCAAATCATTGCTTAGCAGATTTGTCACAGGAATATAGGTACAAGGCAGTATAACTAGGCATGTTGCTATAGCTAAGGCCTGAGATAATCCAATACATTTAGTGGTAGCTGGGGCACCACTCCACCCATTAGATCAGCCACTAGTAAATGTAGTGGGTTCTCTCAAATACTTGCTTAGCAGATTTGTCACAGGAATATAGGTACAAGGCTGTATAACTAGGCAAGTTGCTATAGCTAAGGCCTGAGGTAATCCAATACATTTAGTGGTAGCTGGGGCACCACTCCACCCATTAGATCAGCCATTGCAAATGGCTGCCAATAAATGTAGTGGGTTTTCTCAAATAATTGCTTAACAGATGTGTCACAGGAATATAGGTACAGGGCAATATAACTAGGCATGTTGAATAGCTAAGGCCTGAGGTAATCCAATACATTTTGTGGTAGCTGGGGCACCACTCCACCCATCAGATCAGCCATTGCAAATGGCTGCCAATAAATGTAGTGGGTTTTCTCAAATAATTGCTTAACAGATTTGTCAATGGAATATAGGTACAGGGCAATATAACTAGGCATGTTGAATAGCTAAGGCCTGAGGTAATCCAATACATTTAGTGGTAGCTGGGGCACCACTCCACCCATCAGATCAGCCATTGCAAATGGCTGCTAGTAAATATAGTGGGTTCTCTCAAATACTTGCTTAGCAGATTTGTCACAGGAATATAGGTACAAGGCAATATAATTAAACAAGTTGCTATAGCTAAGGCCTGAGGTAATCCAATACATTTAGTGGTAGCTAGGGCACCACTCCACCCATCAGATCAGCCATTGCAAATGGCTGCCAGCAAATGTGATTTACTATAGACTATAATGAGATTTTGCACGAGCATTTAGTAGGTTGTTTTTCGACTGTTTTGCAGTTTGTATTTTGGTTAATCAAATTTCTTCTGTAACTAATTTTTTACCTTACACTTCATGGCATTAAACAAGTAAACACTATCCCTTGATCCTGTGTGAATTTTTTTTAACTTGCATATATTTTAGACTTAACAATTTGTAATTAGTCTTTATGCGGTTTTTTATGGAACTCATATGCAGCCGCCTCCACGTGGCGAGTTCTGGGATGATTTGGAAAATATTAGCTAGTAGTAAAAGCCAAATCATGCTAAGTGCTGCATATAACGGATTCGTTGGAAACGTATTTGCGTGAGATGACAGGAATTTTAGTAAGCACTGGTTGCAAATTAAGCAATTGTATGAGTAGTCAGTCTGTAGGACAGCAAACGCATAGGGCAACCTAACATACCTAATGGCAACCATGGCATAACTTCGGCAGTCATGTTCATCAACATTTAGGGTTATATGGTTTTCTTGATTTGGTGAACAATAAGAGGGAAAACTGTGGGTAGAGATCTAAACGATATGTGGTTTCTTTTAATTGCTGGGGCACATTTAGCAGCAGGAATGTAGGTGCAAAGATACTTCAATAAATGGATTGCAAAAGTAGACATAGGAGCGAGCCAATTCATTTAATGGAATCTGTGATGCCACCTAGCAGGTTATAATAGCATAGTATGTACAATAGTTCTTCAAGGATTGGTAACAGTTAGAGTAGGAATGTAGGCACGAGGACATGTTATATTCTTAAAGTATTGAATGTTAATGGTTTGCTGTAAATATTTTTTTTCTTTGTTGGTGCACAATTAAAAGAGGGAAGTAGGTGCAAGTTTTTATGTTATTTAATGGATTGGTGCCAGTTAGAATAGAAAAGTAGATGCAAGGATTGCAATATGTGTGACTCATCAGGTTGTGTATTCTGAGACAATCCAGTTTGTGCTCAGTATTTTGTTAATGCTGGTCCGTATGTTGTAACCTCATAAAACCTCAATAAAAATGATGAACAATCTGGTGCAGGTTGGTTATTTTTACTGTGCTCAAAAATAATCCAGCATCATAAGATATGGTGCACAAAGAGAGGGGAGGTTTCAACCTAAATTGCAAAACATAGTCTGAAATTAATAAAAATAAAAAAGAAATTTATTAGGCTTTAGCCACACTGAACATCAAAATAATCAATCAACAAAATCAATGCAATAATCACTCAAGCTTCAAAACCTGCACCTGTCTCTAACACAACAAGAACAACAAGAATTTACATGTTGTATATAAGCAACCAAAAAGCCCACTTTTAGTTCACACCATCAGAGTATCAAACTAGAGCATTTAGATGTTAGTAATTAATTTTAGGCTTAACACTTTAAAGACAAAAATGTAAATTTAAAGCACTAACCTCAATTTAAGGTTAACTAAAATTACACAAAATAATATAATATAAAGCAAAACATATCTTAACAGAACGCACAAACTGCATTGTGTAATTTACTAGCAGACTATGACATTTCACTGCAAAAACCTGAACTACTACTGTCAAACCTGAATAGTTCAGTAAACAGCTTAAGAAATAGGTAAATTATTTTACGGGCAATCTACCAAAAGATGGCAGCACCTCTCTAAGATACTAACACTTTCTGCTAACACAGATACTAAGTCTAGAAAAACATTAATCATGACTCAACGTGATTAACCACAGATTATTCAATTGTTCCCATAACAATGCAGGTAGTAACATGTAAAGTGTGGGTTAATGGACAGGACTTTTAAACAATTAGTGTTGGCGCAATGATACATGGTTTTCATGAAGTGTTGTTGAAGAATAACTGTGATAGGAATATAAGTGCAAGGCTGGGTAATTGGATAGGCGGCCAGTAACAGTTCTGTGTTTTCTTAGAGCACAGTGTGCACAATTATGGCGGGAATATAGGCAAAATGCAAATGGTTAAGGAAGCTATGGCAATGATGCAATCCAACAAATTTAATGGCAGCTGGGACACCACTCCACCCATTAGATCAGCCAACATCAATGGACACCAGTAAATGATGTGGATTTTCTCAAGAATTGGTACACAGATTTGAGGCAGGAGGAAGGTTATGTAACTAGGCATGCTGAATAGCCAATGTATGGGATAATCCAATACATTTAATGGCAGCTGGGGCACCACTCAACCCATCAGATCAGCCATTGCAAATGGCTGCTAGTAAATGTAGTGGGTTCTCTCTAATAATTGCTTAACTGATTTGTCACAGGAACATAGGTATAAGGCTATATAACTAGACAAGTTGTAATTGCTGAGACATGGGATAATCCAATACATTTATTGCAACACATTTAATGGCAACTGGAGTACCGCCCATATGATCAGCCAACATTAGTGGCTGCCAGTTAATGTGTTACGTTTTTTCAAAGTGCTTGTGGGTAATGAGAGCATGAATATGAGCGTTAGAAAGGCACTACGTCAAATGGTTTTCAGTAGATATGTTTTCATTTTTTAGGGAAAGTTTTGATAGCACAAAGGTAAATTTATTGATAGAATAGCAATAAATCAGTTTTTGTAAGGGATGTTGGTGAGCAGGCGCGCCAGTGTCGCGCGCATTGTTTCTAGCCGACCAATCAATGAATGACATCCGTCGTCTTGTCGAAAATCACCCATATGCCTGCTGTCGCTGGATGTGGCGGTATATGGGCGTGCCCACCTTTTTTGCCTTGCTATATTGAATGTATTGTCATTTTAATAAATGATCTCATTTTATCAACTAATTTCGTTCTTGGTGCTTTTGCAAAAAACTAGCAAGGTTCAGCCAATTTTACCTTTAGGTCGGTTTTATGAAATTAACTTACAAAAATTAAATTTAATCCAAAAACACGTTGGTTTAATTCTGGTTGTAATGTCTCCTAATTTAGTGTAATTTAGTTTGAAATTAAATTTTATATTTGATTTTATTACAGCATTTTCTTATTTTTGGTTACATCTCTGATTGAGTTTTTCTGATCAATTTATTTTTCTCTTGACCAACGTGTGAATGTGCTCATTGTTGTGTTCGAGAGTAAATGATGAACTTACTTACTTACTTACTTACTTACTTACTTACTTACTTACTTACTTACTTACTTACTTACTTACTTACTTACTTACTTTACTTTACTTACTTACTTACTTACTTACTACTTACTTGCTTGCTTGCTTGCGTGCGTGCGTGCGTGCTTGCTTGCTTGCTTGCTTGCTTGCTTACTTACTTACTTACTTACTTACTTACTTACTTACTTACTTACTTACTTACTTACTTACTTACTTACTTACTTACTTACTTACTTACTTACTTACTTACTTACTTACTTACTTACCTAATTACTTACTTACTTTCTTTTTCGAACGCCTTGTAAGGCTCGACAATCTACTTTAGTTGTATGATTACACATTAATTTACTTTGCCTTCGCTTTCCTTGTTAAGTATTTTTTGGATCGTTATAACAATAATTAATGCTGTGCGGGTTTAATCTGTTGAATAAAGTCATTAACGCAAGCTTTTGTGCTAAACGTTAATCTTATTACTGCCTTCAAATAAGGATTATTGAATGGAATTATAAATGAAAGAAATAAGTGCAGAGAAATAGTAACGTAGTAAACCAAATAACGTATTTATTGAAATAGTAAAGACATAACAGGAATTCGAAAAAATGTTGTAGACTAGCCAAACCCCGCAAAAGTATTTGGTGTACAATAAGTAATGCGTGAACATTCTACATAGTTTTGTTAATCTTTCCTTTGATGATGGTAATAATGTACATCAACATAACAGCCATCTGTTTTTTAAGGATACGTTAGTAGGAAGACTATTACTGAAATGACGTGAAAAAATGGGTTTGCGTCATTAGAGCTTCCAAGAGAAAATTGTTCTAAATGGAACCAACTTGCTGCCGGACCTGGATTTAAAACACTCATATCCCCCCTCAAATACCCGGTGCTGAATATTGCGGTGTGTCTGGGAAAATGCCTGTTCCGGGAAAGCATGGGCAAACCGGGATGCCAATGTCCATGTGGAAGAAGAAGAGCAAACTCCTCAGCACATTTTATTCAAATGCAATAAAGTAGATAATACAAAAAGAATGCGTTTCATAGAAATAGCTGATGCCAATTATACACGTAATATTATGCTTCAATCTGATAAAAATTTAATAATGCCTTTCACTAACCTGATCAGAGACAATTTTATACTAAGTAATTGTTAATTTAGGCCCGCTCGAGTATACAAAAATAAATTATGTAGGTGTGTAAAGTTAATTTGTGTGTATAATACTTGTAAATTGTTTGAGATTAAATCTAATTTAAGTATAATATGTTATTCGTTGTACATAGTGTGAAACTGGTAATATTTAAAAGATTTGTTATATGAAAATGTAAATTGTTGATCTGAGCCTGCAAAAAGAGGCACCTTTTTGTATATATATTCATTTCTTTAATAAAGATTTATTATTATTATTATTATTATTATTATTATTATTATTATTATTATTATTATTATTATTATTATTATTATTATTATTATTATTATTATTATTATTATATATCTGCCTCTCGCGTTCCCGTTTTCAGACTTTAGTTTTATAAGTACAGCAAAAAAGGCAAAATTTCTCTATTTTTGGAAGTTTTTGCTCATCGTTCGTCCCGAACGTCTCGAGTAGAAAATCCCTCCCACCCCCATGTGACCATGGTAGAGGATGGTTCGTTCGACGTGCTATTTGCAGCAGATGATTCGTTAGTTGCCAAAAAAACTGCGTGTTAGATAAATAAAAAATCAAAGACCTGAGGGATTAATTATAACTAGTTTTGTCAATTCAAAATTGAAAGTATAAATTCTGTAAGTGTCGCCGTGTCGTGGGACGATTCGTTAGTCCCAACTACTAAGGATCAGTCTGATTATTAATAAAGGCTTCGTAAAAAATACACGTCACACTTGTTTATCGATTGAGTTGTCGTTGCTAAAATCTAAATATGCAAGAGACTTGATGGCTTTATATTGAGTTGGTATTTCCATTAGAGCGTGCAACGCGAAACTGGCTTCTTGGTTTTTAGCCTTTCGCGTCGTCTGATGGAAATTCACAAACTGAAAGTTGTCAAATTTTCGCTCCGGTAGGTGGTCATCAAACTCCTCCATCATGTCCCAAGGCCCGTCGCCCACACCCACCATTATAATACTAAGGGCGTGGTTAGACGCATCAACAATCGCCTTTATTGTTGGCTCTTCGATCCGCATCTGTCCGTCGGCAATTATAACTAGAATGTGATAAGCTTGTTTTAGTTTGACAATTTCAACGGCTTTGTTGATGACCGGGGCAAAGCTGGTTGGACCACTCAATGTGACACTTTGCACTGTCTCATTGTAACACTGTAACACTTCGAAGAAGCCCTTGCACGACGTTCCGTCGCTTTTTAAAGGGAATATCGAGTGGTCTCTAGTGGCTTCATCGCCAAATCCAAAAGCTGGAATGAGGTTTTGTTTGGAAGCGAAACACTCTAGCGTTTCTCCTAAAATGGCGATGACACGCTGATATGGATTATAGATTCTGTTTCCCCGCGTTGAATGCAAACTGTCCCCATTGAGAGTCTTTCTTCCTTGCCATTCATTGCTAGCGGTAAAATCTATACCAATGATGAGGTCACAGTATTCCAGTCCCGCTTTCCGCATTGCGGCGCTGACCTCGTGTACGTGGCTGAAGTGGTCACTAATGGGGCGGAACGCGGCTATGTTGTCCGTGGTTAGCCCCAACCTGGCCAGCAGGCTCTGATGATGTTGGTGACGCTCTGAAAAAAAACAAGTTTTTAGGCAAATGGGGCTTCAACGTACTCTAATTTACAATCGCAACTTGTGTAATTGCATATAAATTGCTTAAATTTGTGTGAGTTACCCACTACGTGGACACTAAGAACTATCTTTGTTTGCAGATAAAGACAATTTCAGATATAAAATTTAGCTAGTACAATAATACAAAGTTATTTAGGAAATTTCGAAAAAAGAGATTGCTAATTTTTCAATTGTGAAGCATAGAGAATAGTAAGTGGTTACCGCGTTTGATTGCAAAGTTAAGCAATGCATGGCCTAGTTATTAAATGGATAGGGCCCCGAAGGCATACTAGATAAAAAACAAATTTAATCATATGTTGACTGTAGCCCTTATCTGATGGACAGGAATTTCTCGACGAAATTTGGTCATTAGTAAGTTTCGTTTTTCTTTTTTATTGATGTTTTCTTTTTTAATTCGATAGCAAAATAATGTATTTTTGTTATCACTAAAAGTATGTAACAAAAAATCTGGTACTAAATTACTAAATTATTTTATGATACAAACTGACTTTAAATAAATATTTATAAAGGGATAATTATAGGCTCTTCACTTCGTCGCATTTTACAAAGCAGCCAAAGACTAATTTCGGACATTTGGTTGCTTCTGTTATACGAAGTCTCCTAATTAACATTTTCGATTTTAAACAGCCACTACCCCCGCCCCAAACACTCTCTCTAACGTCTTTCATGAAATACAATGAGTACGCGGATTTTGAACATGAAAATAAATTGTGGATTTTACAAAGTTAATTTTCTGGCAACGTGGAGATTAGGCAATAATGTTTTAGGGTTGTTGACGAACTACGCTTCCGGTAATTAGTAATAAAAGAAGCAAATTACTTATCCGGACGAATAACTTGTGGCTGCAAACAATACCGTGAATTACTTCTTCGGCGTCTTTCTACAAAAGCATTTGCCATTTCAAATGAAAATTTATTTGATGGCAAATTGCAAAATGAACCAATTTGGTTGCAGCTGTAGAAATGTGAACATCGATACGAATGTAGCAGTTTCGTTAAATCTGTGTTATATTAGAGGGACGTTATGGACACCAACCCGACTCTGTTATGCAATGATTTCTTAAACCTATGGGTATCTTGAGTAACACGCTGTCGAAGGAATTATAACTAATGTTTTTCACTTCTAAGTGCTACCTTAAGCATCACTTGTTCTAAGACTTCGAATAATAAAGACTTCAAATATAATAAGAGATAGACGTACGTTTACACTAGTCGAAATCCCATCGAAAAGAACTGACTTAGCCAAAAAAGTTCTCCCTACATGTACATAGCTAGTAATCTCCTTTGACTTAACCCTTTCCACCCAACATGCAGCGTAAATTACTGTGAATAAAAGGTTCGTTAAAATTTCTTGTCGGAAAGATTCAGTGCTTGCTTCTCAAGACTGTCGTCTTGCTATAGTCAATTAGATTTCATTAGACAACGAGCATCATTGATTTTCGTACTGTTGTCTTAAAAGCTTAGCATTTAGCTATTTTTGAAATTAAACAAAAATGTTCTGAGATTTCGTGCACAGCTATTTTCTTAATGTTAGACAAAATTAGTTTATCAAAAAAACTTGCTGTTTTGCTCCAACTATTAGTCATTCTTTTTATAATAATCGCATTATACCAGACGTTCTCTTTTATACAATAGAACGCAAAACAGTAAGAAAAGTTTTTGCACTGAATTGTAATTGTAATTGTAATTGTAATTTTTTATTCCAAAAAATGCTCATAATATATAAGTTCTATATAATATAGAAAAGTTCTATATAAAAAATGCTATATAATATACATAGACATTTTAAGTTCAAGCCTAAATTTTGCAGAAGGTACACGCTTTTAATCTTTGTAAGTTCTTTAAGCGCCCTGTTGATTTACTTTCAGTCTGATAATACATTGCCATTATAAATTCTTTTTCAGGAAAGCAAGTTGAATGGAAAGCTCTCCAAACCGAACAGTAATAGCTAGCAGCCCATTGCTGTATGATGTTGTGAATCCTTCACTTTTACTCGATTGTCTTGGCTTGTACTATGTTCACAGAGAGGTCTCTGAGAGCTTGAACAATGGTTTGCTAACCAGTCTTGGTGCTCAAGCAGTTACTATCCAGTATTTACTTGAAACAGGAAAGACATTAGCTGTCATAAGTCATTTATTTCACCTTACACATTTACAATAATTTCATGTACAATATCTAGTGAAAGGGCCTACAATGAACATAATACAAATAAGAAATACTGCACAGGAAAAGCCTCAAACACCGTTCAATTATACACGAAGGTAAATGTGTTGCGGGCAATCAAAAAGCAGGGCTTGTTAGATTGTCCCACACAGTGATAGAAAAAAGTAATGGAGATAATCTGAAATTTTAAAGTGAATCGTGATAAAAAAACATGGCGCCTGGTGCCTGGTGCCCAGCATGGTGCCTCCAGGTACTTTCTTTTTTTTGTTATTACATGACATTTTTTCTTTTTTACAATTACCTTTCATGTGCACTGAACTTTTACGTGAAATCGTCTTTCAGACATGCCTGAGTTATTGCATAAATCTGAAACAATTTTGTTTTATTAGTCTGGCAATATACATAAGGAAACAAGACGGCTTCGTTTTTGAAGGAAAATTCGTTCACTGTATGCAGTATTGATTGGACTTGGCTGCTAAAGGTCAGTTGTTTAGAATGTAAATTAACAAATTTATTTGTTTAGGGTGAGCTGTGTGGGTTGTTCAAAAATGTTAGCAGCTAATATGCAAAAAGAAGAAAGATAAGATTTATTTATTGTCGTTCATGCGACCTACACTTACAACATACGTAAGGACGCAAAATACAAACAATGAATAACGTGTAGGGTATTTGCCTTGGTGTTGGCAGCCGCTAGTATCGAACCCAAGGCTGATTGGTTGCAGTCAGAAATCTAAACCTCTCGGCCACCCAATACAAAGGCTGTCAATTGTTCATCATTACGTTGATTTTTCGAAGGCGTACGATAAAGTGCCTAGATATGCTCTCATTAGATTTTTAATTAGACTAGGATGTAGCTATTTGATGCTTGCTGCAATATCGGCTCTTTATACGGATACGAAACTTATTTTGGGAGCTGCAATAATATCTACGGCTATTGGTGTCCGCCAAGGTTCCTCCACTAGATGCTTCATTTTTACAATCTATGTATTGTGTTTTGTTTCTCTCGGAAGGCTCGTAGAGAAAACCAGAATTAATCAAATTAAACTAGTTTGTTAAGCGAGAATTCTACAACACAAAAGTATAAAGGAACGCGAAATGTTTACAGTAAACGTGAAAATCTGGAAAACGTTTGAGTGTATCTGAAAATACAAGTATACAAGAGAATGTGTAAGTGGCGTCCGTGTGAATCTGTGTGTGTCTCAGCGGCCTGCTTTGTCTTATATAGCGTGCCCAAGAAGCTTCTAGAAGTTTTGTTCCAGAACATTCTACACGGTAAGACGATTATTCTAACGGAACATTCTACAATGTTCTATTTAATTCTAATAGATACCAGCGATCTCCACAACACCATGTAAATGAACTTATACGGGATTTGAAGCACCTTTTATTACCCGATGATTTTACTGACAAGTTACATTGTTCAATACAACTTTGGAATTCATTACCGACATCACTAAAACACAGCAGCTCTTTATCAATATTCAAGTCTAAATTTAAAAAAACATTTAATGACTCGTTTTGAATATCCGACATACGAACACGATGATACCTACTCAAATCATAATTTCATTTTTCCTAGACCTTACTAAACTAGTTTATATTTTATTTTTGAATTTCTAGTTGCACTTGTAGTTTAGCTTGCACCAGACGCATTTGCCCAGAACAGTGTATGTTTTTTATATGAACAAACACTGATTGTCTGTCTTTTATTATGATGGTCAATGTTTTTAAAATGGTAAATAAAGATTTTACTGCTACTACTACTGCTAATATTCTTGGACAACACTGTTATGTTCGCTTCTAATCCCCCACAATGAGAAGTCAAGCTCAATATTCTACATGATTCTTGCAAAAGTTCGGCCATGGTAATTAACCAAAGTAAAACAAAAATTCGTGGTTACAAACGGAACAGAGTATGATAAGACACCACTGTTAAAATTTGACTGTAAAAAACTGTGACATACTACTTGATAGCTCGTGATGTTCACCCAAAACGGATCTGCAGAATCGTCTGCAAAAGAACTCTTTGTAATTGAGCAAAATCATTTGGCCAAATTTATTGCTTTTGTTATGAAGAATGTGGACAAATTGAGAATTTTTGGGTAAAGAAAATGGGTCTGGGGAAGTGATTGTGGAAGAGGCGCTGAACGTTAGGAGAGGTTATGGTTTAGTGTGTGGGTAGATAATTGATTGTACTATCACTAGCTATAGAAAAAAGATATAGGGATAATATATGTATTATATAGGGAGATAGTTGGGGACCGCTTCTGTTCGTAGCAATCACTCCTCAAAGTCATTCAGTTTTCCTATACCTTATGTACGGGGGGGGGGACAGGGTATTGGCTTCCCTATACCTTAATTATGAGACGAAAGGGTTTGCGAAACGGCCTCTACACAATAATCGTAAGTATGTCCCAGCAGCGTACACAACGTTGGATAGACGTTCGACGGGATTATAGGCAGTGCATGATATCTTCACAACCCGGCAAGTGAGTTACAGCAAAAATTAAGACCTCGAGGTCCTGCTGACGTTTCAACCTAATAGCACATGGACAGTTCTATATTCGGTGTTATGCACAAAATGGCTTCCTTCAGGAGTTATGGCTTCCCAGATTTGCAAATGTTAATTTTTTGTCATAAGTTTTAAGTATGATACCAAATTAAAACTAATAAAATGGCCGCCGTTTGCAGGTGGCAGCTGTGTGGCACATCATTGGATAAAAAATTCATCGAACAATCACCACTGAGCGCCATCTTGGTAGGTGGCGCTTCTTGTAGGAGTAGGAGCAGTAGCTGCTTTATTCAATGCTGTTTTGTACAGCTCAGAAGGATGGATCATGCAGAGTCTCCATGCAACGGAATCAGAGTATTTAACAGTGGTAAAGCATTGTTAGGAGTTCTAAAATAAAATTACTTTAATGCTTAAGATGAAGGATACATTTCAACCTGACATCGGGACAGAAAGGGTGTTGGTTTGGCGCAAAGGTATTGCAGTCATTCACAGCACAGGCTATGCAATAGTGGAATCACTACGTCAAGCTGATAACACTTCAAACAGTCGCGGTGTCTTGATAACAGTGCAGTCAGATGAAGATGACTTTTACCTCCTTCAGACGGCAAATGATTTTGTGCTACTAGAAGTTGGCTTGCCTTCTGATGTTGCATTCATTAAAAATAAAGCAGAAATGATTTTTGCAAAAAGTATTTGCAGAGAGAAGAGACATGAGGGAAGACACTCGTATAAACATTTGGTCACTGTGTAACACCGAACAAATATCAGGTACTAGATAGTTAAATGCAGTTCAAGCTTCCGAACACATACAACCAGACAGCGCTAAATGCAAAGAATCAGTTCGACGGCCACAGCGTACAAAATTCAGCAACCGTGTCAGTTTGAATCCGACTCTTGTGGTACATGCGACGTACACTCTGACGGACGAACTATCAACGTATAGCTACGTCGCGATTAGTCTTTCTTCTCTTCCGCTGGCACTAGAGAGTGGCCGCTGGTCAAGAACCCTACAATATCAGCGATTGTGCACCTGTTGGGAGTGTGCAGACTGAAAACCGTGTTATGTGCGATTGTGCTAGAACAGAGGAAATAAAAAGAAATTTAGCGATTTGGACTTTGCCAATTTAAAAAACGTTTTTGACAATTGCAATAACATTGTCTCCGTGTGTAAATGTACTCGTACGATTTTAAACGAGTACTGATAATTCTCATTAAAAATATTGTTATCGATTAATTATAATTATCACAGGTGCTCTTTGCTTCGTCCGCTGGTTGTTTCAGAGGGCTTCTTTGTAGAATTCGTTGTAACGATTTATTTACTGTGTTAATAAACTTACTACTACTGCTACTATGGCATGTAGCACTTTTCCAAGTATTTTCGCTCGCTGCGTTAGCCAATTAGCTTTTCAACAGCGGCAGTAAACTCTGCTAAACCTCCTCTGCGGTCAGATACTTTGAGGGAAGTCATCTGCGAGAAACAGCACAAAACATCTGCCTCGCTATTTACCTTGGCTGTTCTCTTTTTGACTAATGGAAAGCCTTTATGTGCGTATTTGCACATGTTCTGATCGAAGTATCCGTTGCCTTCCGTTTTACAGTTCTGTCAGTTACAATGACGCTAAGAAAATACGATCGTCAGCCATGTGTCCCTTGGCAAATTAATGTACACTTAATGTGGTTGTATAAACTTAGTGAACTGTCAGCTATGTTTAACTGTGTCTCTTGTCAAATTATCGTACGCTTAACGTGCATAGGTGAATTCAGTGAGCAGAAAAAAACACTGTATTGAGAATTATATTACCGTATATATTAATTCTACTGGTATGGGCTTTATATATATATATATAAGATTCGAAGCTACAGCTTCGACGGCGGCATCATTTGCGGCGATCTATATATCAAACGAAAGGTCTCGATCTAGTGTCGTGCCATTGGGGGTTTATTTTTCGAATCGGGCCCACCGCGAGGAACGGGGGGGGCAAAAAACCTCCAAAAGTGGCCATTTTTCGGCCGTTTTTTGCAAAAGTTATACGCCTGAGATCTGAAGAACGGGAACGGGTCTAGGGCGATACTGGCTATGGATAGACAGCCCGTTCAGCGGCATATTTAGAATTTGCAAGAGGGCCACGGCGTCCCGTAACGGGCGTTTTCCTGGACCCAACTCCGGCTTTCTTCGAAATTTTGGCCAAACAGCCTGCAGAAAAAACGTTCTGGCGGCGCGTGGTGGGTCTCTCGAAAGGAGATATATAGCTCTTTAGAAAGAGAAAGAACAGGGCTATACGATGATTTGAACTGCATTTTAGGACGTTTCCTTCCTGAGGAGCTGTGATGAGTTGATTGGAGGTTCTATTTCGCACGATTTTCGCTTGGAAAACTGCTGACGCAAAACCATTGTTCTGACGTCATCCATTATACTCGGTCTATAACCTTATAACTTTAATTCAGCAAAAGCTGCCGCTGCTGGCTTTGCGTTAGATAAACAGACAAACACTAGGTAGAATTTTCGCGCATTTTTATTATAAGTGTATTTATAAGCAAAATGTTTTGCGGGGCCTTTGCTAGTTTAGTATTATTGTCCAAGTCAGTAGATTTGTTCTTAATCAATAAGCCTAGAAATAATGAAGTTGAACACAAATCAAAATGTATTTAACTCCTGTTGTTGATTGATAGCATTATTAACCCAAAGTGTTTTTATCATTTCATAACAATTTTGACCCGTATTTCACATAAAATCTAAATGCAATTTTTAGTTTAATCAAGATTGATCTTATTTTGTTGCCCGCTAATTAAACTACATTCTTTTTTCTGGATTATATAGAAAATGTCATAATTTTAAAAATTATTAATGTTTCCTAAATTAAACCGATAACATTAATGCCCACCAGTGTCTAGAAAATCTTTCTATCTATATTCGGTAAAGGATAGCAGACTAGATGACTTTAGTGTCTTTTCGCTATCCTTTCTCTAGTTCTAGATCTATCTTATACATTTTAACCATTCTTCTCAACTTATTAGAGATTCTTTTATTAATCATGTTTTATTGTAGTATTATAAAGAGATAAATAAATTGAAATTGAATTGAATTGAATTGTATGCTTAACTTGACAAATTAATATACATTTACTGTGGTTACGTAAACTTATTGCAAATGGAAATGATTGTAGGTGAGTGAGCGCGACAGCGAGCATGTTGCAAGCGTTCCTTTTATTTCTATATATTCTACCAGTACAGGTTAGAGAAGATCAAATTTACATTTACGCACTTAATTACTAGGGTCTTACTAGAGTAGTGTCATCACAAGACTACGGCCAAATCACGTTGAAAACACCGGTTCTCATCTGATCACCGAAGTTAAGCAATGTAGAACCTGGTTAGTACTTGGATGGGCGACCGCCTAGGAATACCAGGTGCTGTAGGCTTGCGGGATGCCCACACTGTATCTCGACACTAGGCGGAGGAGCTGCACAAGCAGCCAACGGCTAGAGGGCGGAGGAGGTCAAGTGACCCAACGGCCATGTGTAGAGGAGTAAACCTTCCAAATCAGGAGTGGAGCCCCGAAGGCGGACCAGTGCAGCATGCGCACTGACTCCGGCAGCTCCTACAGCCAACATGATGCCAAACGTATCACTCCACTTTCCTTTGGACTACACCAGGGAGGAAGAGAAGGGGTTCTTGTTGTCTGGGCAACTCAGGATCTCCATACACCTTGCCCAAGCGTGCGCCCTGGAGACGTTCAAGGATCGCCCTGCTCAGCCACAGTCGACGCTGCAGCTCCATCAATCTGATCAATATTTGACTCTCTTGGCGCACACTCCATTGTCTTCCGAGACAGAAGGATGCCAACCAAGTGTCATTCTTGAAAGCAGCGCAATTTAGCATCAACTTATGGAATCTAGACTAGACCTATGCCATTACTGTCTCTGTGTTTTAAACAATAAACTTAATCGCAAGGTGCCAGGTGACAAGTAAGTAAAGCGAGTAAGTGATATTTTATTGCACGCCAAAAAACCATATAACAATTATGACGCACTTTATGCCACTTTGGTGACAGGTAACAAGCCAAGGCAGCAGCATTGAAACAACTAGCATTCAGACGGTGAAACATACTGTGTAAATGTCCGAAAACAGCGCACCTCAAATACGCTCATTCAAAGTGCTTGACTTTTACTAATGTTACCAACTTGTCTGCTACTAACAATCATGTAACTCTAAAGTAAAATAATTTGGTTAAATGTTTATTTATTCTTATGCTTAAAGCTGCTTGCTGATTATTGTTGTTTACTGCGTGGCGTGAGAGGTAGCCACGATGGGCATGGCAAACTATCAAGACTTTATTTAATAAACTACACATTTATTAAATATCTAACACAACACGGTAAATATAAGAGGATAGTAATGCCAGCCCTCTGTCTTCAAGTCAGTTCCTAATCTCCCCCCGAGGTGCGGGCCCCAAAACACTTTTGTCTAACTACCTAATGCGCCGTGAGCTTCTGCGCATAAGGATTACATCATCAATCTTTACTTCTGAGTCAGCCGGTCGAACATCAGCTGGTCACGTGGGGCCACACCTGACTAGGCTTCTATCGACGACGATAGTTTAATCTTGCATCGTCAAGCATTTAATCTTGAATTATTAATTTAATAATTTATTCACCAATTTAATCAAAATCATTATTTAATACAGCTTTTTCTAGATAGTTTCATAAAAAAATGTTTTGACCTGTTTTAACTGCACTCTGAAAAGTCTGTGAACTTGTTATTTCGGACAAATTAGGACACTCTAAAACAAATTAGACCAAATACCCACTATGGAACGAACTCTGTAATCAAGCAAACAATTCTACTTTGGAATTCTACCATTACAAGTTAAACAAATCAAGTCCCTATCAGCATTTAAAACAAAATTAAAATCACTAATATTAACCAGATATGAAACACCATCACACCAGTACGACAACATACACACTAATTCAGAATTCATATATCCAGGGCCATATTAATTAAATCATAGTTTTTTTTTCATTTTTTGTGCATAGTTGTAAATATGTTTGATTTTATTCGTCGTTACTTTCCATTACTGCACAGTAGTTTAGATTGCACTGACGCATTTGCCTTTAGCAATGTAAGTTTTTATTAACTAACACTAATTGTATATCTCTGTAAAGTTTTTATCAGTGATTATCAATGTATTTTAATGGCAAATAAAGATTATTATATATATATATATTTATAGGACTGTCATCCTCCAACTGCTGTTATAATGTTATATATTATCTTGTGACATGTGAATGAACTTACTACTACTAGTAGTACCGTGTGGATTGAAACGAAGTCTAAAGACAAAATTAGCGTCATGCAGAGAGTCTTAACCCTTTCATACCCGTTGTATCCCGTGGAATACGAGAATATTTTCTGCCTTTAAAATTAATAAAATTTTAAAACTGACAATTATTTGATCTGTTAATAGTTATTTTGATTTAAGCCAATAACAATAGACTAAAAATGCTGATAAAATGGCAAACTAGAAAATCTACATAGCATAAAAAACTGCGCAAGGTATAGTACTTTAGAGACGACTTTATACAGATCAGTATAGCATGCATAGGTCGAAAAAAATAATTATTATGTGTAAACAAGATGGACATACTGAACAAAAGTACCAAAAATTTTTTTCTTATTAAAAAAATGATTTGAGACTGAAAGGGTTAACAATGTGACACATTTACCTCGCTGTAGTCGTGACGTGTTGACGACTTCAGTCTCTTTGCAAGGCGTGAAAGTCCAAAGAAGATAAAGAGCCACGGTTGTACCAATGCAGAATAAGCACAACGCATACAGGTCTTCACAAAATTTGTCTAACCAGGTCGCAGATTCCGCGAATTCTGAGGCTTCTGTAATCAAACAAAATCAGAAAGCAAATTCAGTATGTTTCACTATATTATTTCGGGTGAGTTCACATGCATCCGGAAATTGCGTTGTAGCGGACGGAATACGCGGAATATACGGACCAACCAGCAGCCAGGTACGTTCGGTGACAGTCGGCCCGTAACGTGTATATTGCAGCATACTTATTGATTTTTGCTTACCAATGAGCTAAGAACACTCTCCTCATAAGCACCAGACTTTCGGTGGTATCACTTGATGGCTTTGTCAAGATAAAGTGTAAATAGAATAGCAAGCAGAAGTCTAGACAACGAAAACGTATTAAGACTAATAAAAATACGAAAATTGTTTACCGAAATAGTGAACGAACCATCAAGTTTTTGGTAATTGTTTATACAGAATGAGAATCGAAACGGGTTAGTTTAAACATAATTTATTTAGGATTGGATCAGACAGTTTGAACAACATGATTTAGGATCCTCACCACAACAGACTTTATACACTATTTACAAGAATATTTACAGTAAGAATAGACTATAACTACACAAGCTGACAAGTTTTACTACAAGAATACGTTAGACATTAGTAGAAAATGACGGTTAGAAAATATTAATGTACGATTATTTAAGACTGATGCATTTTATATCAAATAGAAACAACTGGAAGCGTTTAGTACGTAATATAAAGTCATGTATACATTGGAATATTTTACAGTTAGCAACATAGTTAAATTCATCTTTTCCAAATAATAACAACTTCAACAGATCATTATTTCCTAAGGCAGCTATATTAAGGTTTTCGGGCAGAAGTATTTCATTTAATTTATCAAACATAACAACCCTAGCTAGTTGATACAATGGGCAGTGCAACAAAAAGTGTTCAACAGAACCGAAAGGGGTTCCTATAAACGCCCTGCACAAGGTAAACCAAATAAATGTGAAACTTCAAACAAGGGTTGTCCCTGTCATAATTATCACAAAAAGTCTCACAATTCCATCTGGTTTTTATATATTGATTCATGCATTAAACCTCGCGGCTTCGCTATCGTGTGAGAATCATAAGCTTCCAATCAACGATTTCTTGGCTACAAAAAACACTTATAAGCAAATATAAATGTAGCTGTTGTGTTAGTATTGTCTGGCCAGGTAACTGTGCTTCAACGTTACGTAAGGTCACTGCATCAGCAGCGCATTTTTTCACAGTTGGCCCAAAAAAACTTTACTCCCTGTGCATAATAAGGGAACTGAAACTAAAGCACTGAACAAGGCAGGTTAAAATCTGATAAAAAGTTAAATCAGATTAAAAATGTAAAATTTCTAAAAAAATTATGTAATGTAATACGTGTTATGTCAGTTTTGTAATGTCAAATGTATAAATAGTGTAAATGTAATGAGTGAAATTTATGTAATGTAAAGCATGTTTCTGTTAATTGTGTCATGTCAAATGTATATATAGTGTAAAATATATCATGTAAAATTTAATGTACTTTTGTAATATTGTTTTGTAAAAATATTTTAATATTGTGTTTGTAAATATGTTCATTTATTGTATATAATTAGGCCTTAGTTTTGCACTTTAGTTTTTTTTTAGTATGCACTGGACGCATTTGTCTTGAACAGTGTTGTTATTTTAACATTACGCTGAGGCTTACTCAATTTTATTATAATGAGTGAACCATTTTAATGACAAATAAAGAATTATATATATATATAGATGGATGGATGGATGGATGGATGGATGGATGGATGGATGGATGGATGGATGGATGGATGGATGGATGGATGGATGGATGGATGGATGGATGGATGGATGGATGGATGGATGGATGGATGGATGGATGGATAGATAGATAGATAGATAGATAGATAGATAGATAGATAGATAGATAGATAGATAGATAGATAGATAGATAGATAGATAGATAGATAGATAGATTGATAGATAGAGATAGATAGATAGATAGATAGATAGATAGATAGATAGATAGATAGATAGATAGATAGATAGATAGATAGATAGATAGATAGATAGATAGATAGATAGATAGATAGATAGATAGATAGATAGATAGATAGATAGATAGATAGATAGATAGATAGAGAGAGAGAGAGAGAGAGAGAGAGAGAGAGAGATAGATAGATAGATAGATAGATAGATAGATAGATAACAATTAAAAGGAATCAGATAGAAAAACTCCAAAGGTAAAATCAGATAAAAAGGAAGTTAGATTAAAAAAATAAAAATATAATCACCTTTTATGGTAAAACCCTTTTATGCACTATATTTCAATGCTCTTGTAAAGTAACCGTATTTAATGCTTGCTTCTGAAAGATTTGCGCATGTTTTACCAGAGAAGCCGTAATTATCATGTCTAAAATGATGGACATTACTAAGATGCTACTCGAGATTTTTAATCTACTCAACAAGATTGATAGGTTTGTACAGATGGGAACTAATGAGCAAATGGAGACAGGCTTAAGAAATCACACGGAAGGTTCCACGTTCACATGTGCATATATCCTCCAACAACAAGGCAAATAGCAGGAACTAGTATGGCTACTGAACGCACTGGTCATCCATCCATTTACTAACCAGGCTATTTTTCTTGTGGTTTTCGTAAAATTTGCTTTTACAAATTGCTTATGAATATTATAATGATAGCATTTTATATTTGCAATTATAACAAATTCTTTCATTCTCTTATGCTGGAACGCGATCAGCAAACTTCGATTAATTAATTTAGTTATCTTACTAGCTGCCTGATTACTCAGCAACCCAATTAGGTACACATATATAATAAATTATGCGCCTTTGTGGTGTGTGTAAATAGCGATGTGTCGCGGAAAAGGAAATATAGGCTAATATCTCAGGGTTGCTGTATGATACGTAGTGGCTCATTTAAGCCGAAATTGAGCGTCTGTGATAAATACGGCAATGAATAAGGTGATAAATGATAAGTTTAGTCTTACTATAAGCAATTATTCATTCATATACGGACATATTGATGTTGTTTGAATTGTTGGAAGAATGAGCAACATGGACGAATCATTTGTGTGAGTTTCGTTTTGTTGTAAGCTTAAAGCACAAGAAAACCCTTCATAAACATCAAGCTTGAAAAATTCGTTTTGAAATTTTACATCACTTACATTCTGCATTTTTCCATGCAGGACTTCAATCGGCAGTCACGCTGTATAAAACATGTAAATTTAAACTCCCGCGATGGCGGTTAGACGCAGCCATTTTCACGACTGGTCATTTGAAACAAGTTTAGTTATATAAAAGTTTAGATATATATGAAAAAATAATCAGAGCATTCGTAGCACACACGTCACTATCTAAATAAAATTTAAAATTACTGTATCTTGTCAATAAGATTAAAAATACATTTTTTGGTTAGTGAGTGGTGCACCCTGGAGGGTGAGTCAGCGACATTTTACCAATTGATGAAAACATTTTAAATAATTAATAATTTTCTTTTCTAGTTACATAAGTCTTTCTAGTTGGTAAGCGAAAATCTAAGTAATATAGATTTCCAAGGAAAGTCTTTTGAGATATAATTTAACATTGCTTTTTCTTCCCTTGATTTACGTTTGGTACAGTTTTGCGGGAGATTTAAAATGAAGACAAACTAAAATTCCTTTCAGTGCGAGTGCGATATACGCATAAAATTGCTATAAAGTAATATAATTTTTTAAGGCGATTTTTCTGAAACCTACGTCAGGTACCCCTTTTCTTGTCCTTTAAATTTTCTAATCGCTTGCAGTGATATTGCACGACTTTTGAAAAATAAAGATCATTTTTGAAAGGGCATTTTGATTTTTTATTGTTTCTTTGTTTGTTTTTATTCCTTTATTGTTCTTTTGTTGTTTTTATTATTAATTTTAATGTTCTTTTAACGAAACACATTTTGCGAGATGTGAACAGTGGGAAAATTCACGAGAATTTCCCCAAAAGATACCCTATATTACACCGTCGGTTTTTCGCATGGAAAGTATTTGATGTGTAACATGATTTTTAACAGCGTTCGATGTGTTAAAACGAAGTTTTGTTGCCTAACGTATTTGCTTTAAGCATGAGCAGAAATTTCGCGTTGGCAATATTCACGCTTTTATTGCCAGTACTCACGAGCAAAGCTCAAGAGGTTTCATGTTCTTCCCACACGTACTTTCAGCATAATGACTTGTGCGTGCCATAAAAGTACACTTATACGCTTCCTTAATAATTGCTGTGTACTTTCATATCTTATAACTTTAATTCAGTAAAAGCTGCTGCTACTGGCTTTGCGTTAGGTAAGTAAACAAACACTAGGTAGGATGTTTGCGTATTTTTGATTATACGTGTATTTATAAGCAAAATTTGATACAATTCATGAATTCTGCGCTAGAGACCTAAGAAGCTAGCTTATGTTAGGCCACTAGAATTGCTTTCGAGAAAAATTAGAATATATTGCTAATGGTTAGTGTGAGTTACAGTGGACGTTAATAGTATTAATTTTCATAATGACCATGTAAACTGATGGTCGGTACAGAGAAATGGTAAATGCTTTAACACATGTGCTAAGTATTTGTGTTATGATAACTCAGTATGATAATGACTATAAGGTAAAACCCAATAATTTTGTTGCACATTTTCAATTGTGAGACGTTAGCAAAAAATTCGCACATTTAGGACTTCGCAACAACGACAAAACGTGGTGAACTGACGAATTTGTGTCAGTTGTTTAATCTAAGTTATATTTCCAATCCTACCTGCATTTACTAAAAAATTTTATTTTTACATAGCCTCTGAAAGTTGCCCTAGTTACGATTATTTGGGTTCTGATCCGGAAGAAGAACGAAAAAGGAATGGTAGATAAACTCGATACTTTTTTCAATAAATATGATCCGAGTGTTTTCCCAAAGGATACCCTATACTACGCCGTCGGTTTTTCGTATGGAAAGTATTTGATGTGTAACATGATTTTTTTTACAGTGTTCAATGTGTTAGAACGAAGTTTGGTTGCCTAACGTATTTGCTTTAAGCCTGGGCAGAAATTTCGCGCTGGCAATATTCACAAAATATTCACATGAACATTAACAAAATGATGGACAACCAGTTCGAAGATGCTGCGTATGGCTGGCCAAGTAGCAAACCCAGAATTCCCAATCTGATCAAATTGGATTTTCACACGAAATACGTTGACCACAATACGCCAAAGCATTTCTAATTAGTTCAAATGAGCCAGTGATGAATAATAGTGGGTTTTTTTATTAGCCAAATTTTGCCGTGAATTTTCATGATCTGGCTGCTTTTTGTTTTACTCGTTTATTGCAGTGCTGCAATTCAGAGATTCGTAGAATCTTCTTGCTCATAATTATGTGAGAATGACGTACCTGTACATTGGACTAGTTACCTGTATATGGCGTCGGTCTGTAAGAGCGCACCGGACTATACGACGTGTGAGCATTTTATATTGCCGTTTAAGATTTTGAACACCAAAGCATGTTTTTGACACGCGAAAATGGGCCACAAATTGGCTTAGACAAAAGCCACTCTTTTAGATCTTGGTTAATTAGAACATTAACTGATAAGGAAAGAAATAGCTTTCTGGATGTCGAAATAGTGAGACTAACGATACCCAATAACAGCACTAACAGGCATAACTTCATAGCAAGAGTCACAAAAATTCTAAAATATCTTTACCAGAGTCCATTTTCGCCCTCAGCACGTTGGTTTAATCAGGCTTCCCTCATCTTCACGAAGTAATTACACCCTCGCACACTCAGTTATTTTTCTCAGTTAGCAATTTGCCTCGAAATGGTTAATATCATAGACAAGCGCTTTCGTGCAACGCAACAAGCACGCTGGGTACATGCTGGCGTTGTCAAGCACCAGTCTTACACAGCTGAACACTCTGATGAGCTTGCAGAAATCAATAAGAAATTGACGAAGGGAGGCCGACTTTGGGATTGATTGCTAGTTTTGATTTAGTTGTGTTGCGGCAGATGGAGCAACGCGGTAAAGAACATAAAAATATTGTCAGTTTATGGGACAAAAATTTGCAAAAAACTGCACCGGTGTATTGATAGTTTACTGAATGAAAATGCCACCGTATAATCCATAACTTTGTCGATTTCGATCTGCCAAAGCAACAACCCATACATTTACATTGTCAGACTCTCTCTCTCTCTCTCTCTCTCTCTCTCTCTCTCTCTCTCTCTCTCTCTCTCTCTCTCTCTCTCTCTCTCTCTCTCTCTCTCTCTCTCTCTCTCTCCCTCTCTCTCTCTCTCTCTCTCTCTCTCTCTCTCTCTCTCTCTCTCTCTCTCTCTCTCTCTCTCTCTCTCTCTCTCTCTCTCTCTCTCTCTCTCTCTCTCTCTCTCTCTCTCTCTCTCTCTCTCTCTCTCTCTCTCTCTCTCTCTCTCTCTCTCTCTCTCTCTCTCTCTCTCTCTCTCTCTCTCTCTCTCTCTCTCTCTCTCTCTCTCTCTCTCTCTCTCTCTCTCTCTCTCTCTCTCTCTCTCTCTCTCTCTCTCTCTCTCTCTCTCTCTCTCTCTCTCTCTCTCTCTCTCTCGTAACGCAAATATTTAGTGTAAAAGTTGATGATGTTGAGCGTAAACCACCACGCCTTACACCCGTACCACCCACAAGGCCCATCTAAAAATTAATAATACCATCCAGTCTAGCCTATCATCTAAACTAGTTAGAAACTGTCACCGAACTGACCGAACAAAACCCACTTTTGACGCCCGGGCTCCGGGATTAAGGTATTTTGTTACAAAGCATTGCTCATGTCCATGCATTTAATAGATAGGTACCAAATCTCAAGGCCGCCAAGGTAAGCAATCAGTTCTGAAGCATCAGGTGTAAATCACCATTTGCCAAGTTACGATTTTTTCTGGTTATCATGTTGCCATGACATTTTGTTAAAATTTAGTGTCCTGTTACATAAATTAGGATACTGAGTACTGCAGCTAAATATCCGTATAAACTGGCGCGAGAGACGAACTAGTTTAAAAGTAGGGCCTTGGGAAAATAGTACTTGGCGTTTCACATGTCCCTCGTCACTTTTAAAAATTTTCTTAAATGGCAATTACAGGAGCATTTGGCTGATGAGGTTACTATTGAAAATTTATGTGGCTTCAGACTTGACTTCATAAGTCTGCTGTGTCACTAGTAATCTGGAAGCGAGTACCACCTTTTCCGAAACACAACAACCCACCGTTTTAGGTATTTTTGGCCAATGGACGACAATCCGGGAGTAAGAAAGGGCATGCATTCCTCGGGGGTGGGGAGTTTTCGCAAGTTGTGGCGTGCACTTTGCTTTTAAGCTGGGTCCAAAAACGACACTGGGTGGCGCACGATCCGGCGAGCGATAAACCCGCGCTATGTTACACCTCTGCTCTGCATTAGCATGATTGTTTTGGATATAAGCACGTGGTGCCTCCTTGTGTTTGTTTTTTGCAAATTTAGGCTGTTGATAGACAGGTGAGCTAGGACAGGAAATGCCTCATTTTGCAGACAGGATAGGAAAGAAGTCATTCTTGTTCAGTACGTCGTGTCATTTTATCATAAAATTTTGTCAGTCGAGTTCTCTTTAGCAAGTTAGTAAGATGTGGCAAAGACGTAAGTTTGATTTATTCATATTTCATAATATTATTATACATTTTTATTATAGCAGTTAATTATCTTTTTTGACATTGGATTAGCGGAAAATGTTTTTATTTGCTTCAGATAAAACGAAGTCGAGTCGCACATAATATGTCAGTCAGTCAGTCAGTCAGTCAAATATGTCATGATGTGATAGTGATTTTGGGATGAGACGATGATTGCCCGTTTTGGACAATAAAAAATCGTAAATTACAT
Source organism: Tubiluchus corallicola (assembly GCA_030141605.1). Taxonomy (NCBI): domain Eukaryota; kingdom Metazoa; phylum Priapulida; class Priapulimorpha; order Priapulimorphida; family Tubiluchidae; genus Tubiluchus; species Tubiluchus corallicola. The sequence continues at coordinate 20,043 of JAQGDQ010000848.1, read as the reverse complement.
CTAAAAGACTGTTGGACTTGTATTTAGCGCATGTCGTGCACAATGATGGCAGCAGAAAACAACACAGAACTTCAAATATATACTCAAAATATTCTCAACTACTTACTAAAAGTTTATCGCAAGATGAATATCGTTAGACGATTAGTAGCATAAAATGGAAATTTGAAAATTAAATTAGTGAATGACGTATGAAACACCCTGCACACACTAACGAAAAAACTTAGAACGTATGGTGGTGTGTTAAGTGAAACGGTATGAACTTTTATTTACAGACAAATTGCATTATGATAATGATTATAACAAACAATGCTGTTGATTTCACATATTTATAGCTTAAAAAACATCAACGTTAGAAATATTCGAAAACTACAATTAAACTGTGTATAAAATCTTTTCTCATCAGGTACATTTATCAGATTACATATAATTTGCATTCAATTAATTTACAAGGCACTTTAGATACAACCCACTTCATTGATAGAAAACCTTTTAACTTTAGTTTCATCCCAGTAATTAGTAACTCTTCTCTTCATCTTTTTACAAGTTTACAATTCATTCTCATTAATTCATGACAAAAAGACTTTAACGTATATTTCTGAAACAAAAGCTCTAACTTGCAGATTCTTAAAGAGAAATCATTACCCTAAAGCACAAAAGGTCAAGTTGACAACAGTGATATTGGTCTATTAAAGATAAGTGAAGATATTGTGTTTAATTACTTAGCTATCGTTACTATATATATGTATTCCACCTATTTTAGCTGCTACCGTAAAAAGTTACTTGTTTTGTCCCCTCTCTCTCTCTCTCTCTCTCTCTCTCTCTCTCTCTCTCTCTCTCTCTCTCTCTCTCCCTCTCTCCCTCCCTCTGTTTTGTCTGTTTTGTCCACTCTCTCTCCCTCCCTCTCTCTCTCTCTCTCGCTCTCTCTCTATCTATCTCTCTCTCTTTCTCTCTCTCTCTCTCCCTCTCTCCCTCTCCCTCTCCCTCTCTCTCTCTCTCAGTCATTAGTCATAGCTATTAGTGCTAGCTCTCTCTATGCAATAGACCAAGTCTTACGATTATACAGTAACTTTCATGTAATGATTGTCATTTATCAATCACCGAGTATTTTTAAATAGGAACGTGCACAACAATTTCGCAAAAAAAAATTTGGTTCTTATAAGGTCACACAATAGTGGGCAACGTGCTGCTGTTTATAGATGCTAACAGTGTACATGACAACAGCTCCAAGTTTCTTAAATTCACATTAAAAGAATTTAACCATAACAAGGTAAAACGCTGGATCTTACCACTGTTATCTTTGAGTAATTAAAAACTGCAGCCACGTGCATTTTTAAAATTTGTCTACATGTAAATGTTGCCCGACAGTAAGACAAATTTTAGTTCTGCTTTACAGTATTTGCACCTCCCTTCTTAACATTCTGTGACATATACCCAGCTCAAAAAGGTCTCAACAAATTTGGCGAGTAGTACAATGAAATAATAGCTTATATATATTGTAGTATATGAGACTATGGACAAATCACGTTGAAAAAACACCGGTTCTCGTCTGATCACTGAAGTTAAGCAACGTAGAGCCTGGTTAGTACTTGGATGGGTGATCGCCTAGGAATACCAGGTACTGTGGGCCTGCGGGATGCCCACATTGTATCTCGACACTAGGCGGAGGAGCTGCACAAGTGGCTAGAGGACGGAGGAGGCCATGTGTAGAGAAGTAAACCTTCCAAATCAGGAGTGGAGCCCTGAAGGCGGACCAGTGCAGGATCTCCATACACCTTGCCCAGGTGTGCGCCCTGGAGACGTTCAAGGATCACACTGATCAGCCACAGTCGACGCTGCAGCTCCATCAATGTGATCAATAACTGACTCTCTTGGCGCACACTCCATTGTCTTCCGAGACAGAAGGATGCCAACCAACCATTGTAGTATATTATATGCGTTAACTGCCATGATTGTCACTTGCAAAGATTGTTTTCAACATTTTCCACTTTGGCAAAGAATTGTTACGATATAAAGCCACTAGTGCGTATGTATAAGGGGAATTTTTACTATTTATACGGGTAATACCACTACGTGATTTCAGTGTCAAATTCTTGTATTTGTATGACAAAAGCAACCGAAACAGGCAGAGCATTCGGAGGTCACTATTACGTAGTACTGGCACAGCAATTTTTGAACAACTGAAAAAGGTTTACACTTCAGGACGCCCTCTGATGTAAAATCTTCGCAAGTTTTCTGAAACCTTACTTTTGCATTATTGTCACTTCTTTCTAATGCTTTCTAAGATATCAGGTTACGAAAAGCACAACAAATATGATCTAGACCATAAAATAATTTGTTTGCAAGCGTTTATCGTTATCGTGAGTGTCAAACATCGAAACTGTCTAGCAAAAAGTCTCTTTATACTTGACAAAAATTGCTTTACATTCGTTCACTATAGCAAATAAGGCCACATGCATTATGGCAAACTTTTCGTCTGCCCAGTACATAGTTACAGCAACAAATTACTGAATCATGGAATATATCGAAAGCAATTTAATTATGTGAAAAAGCAAACATTACTTCTGCATATAGGCCTACTAAGGTTGTCCGATCTTAACTTAAACCCTAGCTTTAAATAGGTTTATGTTTTGCATTATTTGTAATTTTCTTTCTAACAACTTCTGTTTAAAATCTTTAGTAATATAGCTACTCTCTCTATATGGCTAAAATGTATACTATATACAAAAAGTGAAAGAAAAACATCTGTAAGTAAGAAAACGCTGATATTGCCAGTAGAATTGACTAACAACCTTTCTTAAGTGACGGTATTAATAAACAACACTATTTACATTTTAGAAGTAAGTTTAAAATATTATACAAAAATAATTGTTGTACTACAAGAATGCACGTCACAACTGCTAAATCCATTTTTAAGACAAAATAGCTATTTAACGGTAATTAGCGTTTTTCATTAACAAATCGGCAACTGTTACTCGATTACTGAACTTCCTTAAGACATTTGATGATCACAATATTCTCGCTTGAAATAAACCTGAGAAGAGCTCGCACTTTCATTCCCATGGCATTAGCGTAATGAATGTTCTTGTGTTTATATAGAAAGAACGACTTAGACTTGCGGACGCTTGATCAGTGATGCTTACACGGCGCTTCAAACCTTTATGTGCTCTTCAAACACAGCAATAACAAACATGGCTCCCAGTCCAACAAGTAAGCCAATGTTTTGTACGATAAAAGTCTTTGTTAAACTCTTCGCCTTGTAGGATTTTAATTCAGGCATCTAGAAAATAAAACGTTTAGCTTATTGATCTATACAAGCTATCAGAAGAATCTAGTCATCTTGTGAATCTACCACGGGCCCCAGGACCCAGCATTATACGACCCTGGGCAAAGCTCGTCTGAATGTGATAAAATAATAAAAAAGTAGTGCATTAGGGCCACTAACTACACAGCGAGTCACAGGAATAAAAATGTAAAAGGATAAAATAAAACATATATTTATTATATTGGTATTCCCAACAAAATCAATGTTTAAACATTAGAAAAACATGCTGAACAGCAAAGATTTAATCCACACAAACGTTTGAAGGATGAAACTTGAGCTTTGAAAAAACACAAAAATTTCAACATTGACAGCAAGTTACAATATACAGAGATTAGCATGGGGTTCTTATGTTCGTGCATCCCCCCCCCCCGTGCAACTGCCCAGCGTCTCCTTGCGTTAAGACGATCCTTAGTTCATCGTAATACATTACGTTTAATTTGCAAGTAGGGAATCAACCGATCTGCCGGTCTTTTGGCCTTTCTTTTATTTTACCAAGCAGTCATTTTGGCAGTAATGCAGTCAAAGAAAAAAAACTAGATAACACGTAAATTACCATTTCAACTAGTGATATGTACAAGAACATCCCAGCAGTAGCAGCAAATATCCACTGTCTGACAACAACGTCAGCTCCGACGGATGCTCCCACATAGAAGCCAGCAAAAGCTGTGAAGGCGCTGAACAAATTTAAACTCAACGCTTGCTTGACGCTCAAACCCAGAGTTAAAAATATTGCAAAATCACCTAGAAAAGAAGGAGCACCATTATGATATTATAACAACATACTAAAATGTACAAATTTACATGTTTTAACCAAAATTCAAAAGGTAAGGCACAAAGGCGAAACAGATAATTCTACACGAGTGTACCATCGTGTGCAGGATAAATAAGATAAATTAGTAGCCACGAATATGATATAATATTGAAGCATTTTGTTTTGTGGCATGTCATTGAAGTGGAAAAACAGTGTAAAATATTTACGATGCGATATTAGAACTGATAAAGAATTTGCAACTGAAGTCTTCTAATTTCATGTATATCAGAAATACTTCATGCCTTTAAATAGTATTCGACAATGGTACCCAAACGCAACCCAATACTGGCAAAAACACTAGTTAGCTCTTATTGTCTTCCTGTTTTTTGTACGAGTGTGAAATTTATGACATTCCATTATAGATGCGAATGTAATTAGAGTAAGTTAGAATTGTGCTTATAGAAAAATATTTGACTTAATACAAAACGAAAGTGCAAAATTACTTATGTATTATTGCGGTAGCAAATTGACGGTCGTAAACTGGGATTTTTAAGAAGAATCACTTGTTATAGCAAAAATGTTGTATTTTATGAATGACTCAGGTGTTGATTTAAGAATAAAGTATGGCTGCACTCTTTACTTTAATTTTAATGTGAAAAGAAAAGTTAGAATAGCCTTTTATGAATGTGTAAGCAACTACATGTAGATTGTAGAATGATGGCAATACGTATATGGATTTCATCATTTTTTGTTTTTTATTTACTTACAAAAATATTTTTATTGCATAAATTATTTACACTTTTTATAACAAATAAAAGATTAATAATAATCCACACTTCTTCCCACCTCTTTCTCTCTCTTTCATACATATGCACACATGCACGCACCCTCACACACACATACACTCTTCTCCTCTTTTCTTTCTCTTATGCTCTCTCTCTCTCTCTCTCTCTCTCTCTCTTCATCTCTCCTCTTTCTCTCATTCTCTCTCCCTTTCTTTGTCTCTTCTCTTCTCCTCTCTTTGCTTCTCTTCTCTTGCTCTCTCTCTCCCTCCCTCTCTCTCACTCTCATTGTCTCTTCTCTTCTCTTCTCCTCTCTTCTCTTCTCCTCTCTTCTCCCCTCTTCTCCTCTCCTCTTTTATCTTCTCTTCTCTTCTCCTCTCCTCTCCTCTCCTCTCTCCTCTTCTCTTCTCTTCTCTTCTCTCTCTCTCTCTCTTTATCTATCTATCTCTGACTGCCCTTCTCTTTCATTCCTTGTCTCTCATTTTCTTTGTTCTTCCTCACACGCTCTTTTTATTTACCTGCTCAGCTACAGCTGCTTAATTTCTGCCTGCTTTCACACCAAATGCATTTTACGAGGCTTCAGAACCATTGCGACACTCTTACCTAATTCATGAGGCAATTCGTGGCAAAATACAGCTATTGAAGTGGAGATACCGCCTTGCAAATCTCCAGCAAAAGCTGCTCCAATCGCTAATCCATCACTAACATTGTGCATAATGTCTCCTATCAGCAGAATTAGGACCATTGGTTTGAAACCTGAAAAGCAATGTTATTAACTTAAACAAGCTATTAGATATTGCGAAGATCTGCAATATTAAGGTGCACCCGAGTTCTATAAGTTTTATCAGTTGGCGGAACAGAAACTTGTCTTAAAAGCATAATAATTATATATTTTAAAAAACTGAAATCCTGCTAAAACGGTACAAATTTCGGAAATCTATGTAGTACTAACCTGGATAAAAATTCAAAAATTTTTTTGAAATAAAAATGTAATAGCAACTAATCTGTTTATAGTTTTGTTTCTAGTCTAGCAAAGTTAAAACCAGAGCTCCAAAATTACAACTGTCAAAGTTAGATGGCAATTTAGAACAGGTATAAGCTGGTATTTTTTTTGTGTGATCAATTACCTATTTTTCAACAGTGTCTATTGAAGAAGGATAAATTCTTGGACTCTAGAATCTTCATAAACAAATCAGTAAAGATTTGTTGCTATTACTATGCGTGAAAGATGTCTATTTTCTTTAAAGCTCTACTTAAAATGAGAATGGCAGATGTGTACCTGAATAACAGTCTGGCATATAGGAAAAATATGAAAAGTTGCTAATGTTTTGAAAATGATAGAACTGATAAAATGTTACAGCAATGTAAAATCTACCGCAAAATATATAATGCGTGACCACAGCTAAACTAAAGGGCCTACGGTAAGCGTTTTCGTACTGTCCACATTACTACACGTCACGAGATATGGAATTAACAACCTTAACTTTTTGCAGGTTTAGAATTTGTTGTAATTATCATTTTCTTTCATTTATTGATAAGCATTTCCAATATTACCATTGTGGTAAAGTTACAGCAGTTATTCCTAAAGATATCATGTTATTTTACAGACAATACTTCGTTCATATAACCACAATACTGCCAATGGCTCCCTTTTATAATTTGGATATGTACATATGTACTTGATTTATACCTTTAAAGAGCCGTACACCGTGAGTATGACTTTTCTCTGGAGACGTTAAGACATTATCGAAATTCATATTGTTATCAAGGCTAGTGTTAGCTATGGAGCTGATACTTGCCACTCTTGACATATCCATGTTTGTTGTCTGCAAAAAATACAACGTTTATTAAGTAATGGCATCAAGAAGACCTAATGCTTCTTGCAATGCAATTTTGTCAGGTTTAGGCGCTCGCACTTTGTGGCAAAACCGTCTGTAACTTTACAAATATTAACGATACAAATGCATTCCAAAGGTAACATGAACGAGGAATTCTAGAAATAGGTCTAAAATGGCCAAAAAATATCGAATGAAGATATCAAGGCGAAGACAGTGAAAGGGACAGTATTGACTGAAATGGATATCACAAGGCTAGCAGGGAATGGTCGTTAAAGCTATCCTGTAAAGAAGCAGCGACAAAAGAGAACTACAGGAACTTAATAGGCCTATAAAACTTTGAAACGCATGGGTTGTATGTAGTTGAATGTGTTAAGAAGGTTGACAAAGAAATAATAATGGTGGTAGTGACGATTGGAGAGGGGGTTTGTCTCCTCTAGATTATTTTAACCGCCCACTAGTCTTAATGACGGAATAAATCCAGAATTATTGAATGTTTGAAACGTTTGAGACTAAGCCTTGATTTGAACCTGGGAACTTGTATCGCCAGATTACACAGCATTATGATCAAGAAGTGTTGAAAATAATCTAACTAGTGGGACTCTCGGAAGGAGATATATAGCTCTTTAGACAGAGGAAGAACAGGGCTACACGATGACGTGGGCTATATTTTAGAACACGTCCACTGAGAGGAGTCTCGACGAGTTAATAACATGTTCTATTTTCGGCAATTTTCGCTTGAAAAACTGCTGACGCAAAGCCATTGTTGTGACGTCATCCATTACACTCTGTCTATAACCTTTTAGCTTTAATTCAGTAAAAGCTGCTACTGGATTTGCGTTATAAATGAGGACTATGTAAGATGTTCGCGTATTTTTGATTATACGTGTATTTATACGCAAAATGTTTTGCGGGGCCTTTGCTAGTTAGTTATTAATTACAGTAGCGTGGAAGCGCCCAGTTTTAAAATATCGAAATGGTTGGTGAGGTTTTTTAGGTTGAATTAAGACCCACGATGATCGCAATGAGCTGTGTAGTCTTGTACCTTAATCCGAATGTCCTTGTTTCAAATCAAATTTCACATTTCTAATCAAGTTTGATTAGAAAAATTCAATAAATGCCGATTGATTTTATCATTAATCAACAATCTTAAAATAAAGATTGTAAATAATTGGTCGTACGACCTTTTTGATTTGGTCTTAAAATTCAGCGATTAAATTAAAAATGATTATAAAACAATATCAGCAATGTTAAATTTAAAACTACCAAAGTTCATTATTTTGCAGTTTTCGTCTTTTTTAAAACACGCCTGACTAAAATGATCAATCACTCGTCATCAATAAGCATCAACAACAAGGCGTCCTGTTTTGTAAAACGAAGTTATTGTAAAATTTTACAATTGGTACAGCATACGTACTACAAGCTGCTGTGTGGAGACAGATGCAGCCATCGGCTTTTTTATACACTTTTTCACTGCCTCCTGGTCAGGTATGTGACTGTGACCGTGTCCGTTTGCACCGTGACTTGACAGGTCAAATTCTCCCTGAAACAGTCAAAGTTTATTAAGGTGGTAAGTTATTTGCTTAAAAAGAATTTGAAAAGTAAACTTTATCAAGAAGACTAAAACAAAAACATGGAAATGAGTAAATATACAGTTTGCTTTGTTTGTGCTTAACACATTTGTGTATTTCCGACAGAATGGCAGGAGTATATTTATTAAGTAAATGGCAGAAAGCTTGCAGAATAACCAATATCGTTACTAGTAAAGCATCAAAACACAGTATACTATGCTATGGTATGATAGTCTGCAGGGAATGAAATGTAGGGCGTCAGTTGCAAGTTTTTCGGGGGGGGTGAGGGGGCAAAAGGGATATACTCCTACTATTATATATATATATAAAAGATAACACACTGCTTTTGAACACAGGAGTATTGAATGATCCATAAAAAGATAGTGCGACATGCCGATATCTAGCTGATTCTGGGGTTTCAATGGAAAGAACTCTACCGTATAATTAATGGTAAATGTAACATTCATGAGCAGAGTGCTCCATGGGTTTTTCTTGGTTAAGGCTGGAGAGGATAGGAGTCCCCTCAAGTTCTTGTGGACAAAAATCATAAAAATTACGATGTAAAAATAGCAAGATGCAAAAGTAAGGCCTCTTAAAACCAGAGTGACAATAGCTTATATCAGGTAATTTACCGTACTACTGAGTGGTGCAGAGAATAAAAATTTCCTACACTCCTTGGGGAATTAATTATAAAGTTCCAACTTCCAAACCCCTCGTTCTAGGTTAGAAAGTCTGATGGGGGGGGTCAAATGACCTGTTTGCACCCCCATGAGTGAAATTCTCACGAAAAAAACAGAAAATTATGAGAATGTCGCCAATCTTTTAGCAGTTAGGCTATGGTTCATCAGAGGGATAGTCTGATTTTGCGTTTCCTTATTTGTCTTATTATAACGGATGTAGCTTACAAAAAATAAGATCCCAAAAACATGGGAGGTGAATGCTGGATATGTCACAAAACAAGATGACAGGACAAAAACATCAAAACTGCTCTATGTAAACAGAACTCTATGTAGACATCTCTGTCATTCATGGACAAAGTAGGCAAACACAAATTAGACGAAATGAATGTTGTCGCCTGGCTTTTTAACAAAGAAACGAAAATATAAGGTGTGAGAAAGTACCTGGCATCTGTTTACCATTACAATGTCCATGTGACACAAGTTTCCTTAAAAATAAAACGCAATGAAAAAAGGCACAGGAAACATCTGGATTGAGCCCTAAAATCTGGGCTCATTTCCTCATAGAATTTTTACCTTTGTTTTTCTGCTTAATGAATCTTTTGCTAGTTCCATAAGAACTTCAAAAACAAAAAATCCATACATCGCTGCAATGACTCCTAGCATTTTCAGTACCGTCGGATCGAATTCAATGCCATGGACTGCCTCCGTCTCCGAAGCTCCTCTGTATGTCGTCTCGTGATCTTGGTGCGAGTCCTCGCCTCCATGATTATGGAGACCAAGAGCCTGTCAGAAAATAAGATGCAAATGCTATAATTATTAGATCTGCAGTTAGTGCCTATGTAAAACTTTTAACAAACATTTAGTAAGTGAATTTTTTTTTACTCTTACGTGAACAACTAAGGGACAACTAGTTCTGACTTCAGGGCTTAACATTAAAAAAAACTCTTTGAGTATCCATCTGTCTAAATGCCCCATAGAAACTTTAATCTTCAGGCTAGTAAAATATTTAAGAGTTGATTTCTTTTTGTAAGGCTTTTTAAAAATGGTTTAGGGGTCTCCATGCATACCTGTTTATCAAATGCATATTTTGATATCTAAAGTGCACACTGGATAATAATGTACGTAAACACAGAGATGTGCCGTTTTGTCCTTGGCAGCGGTTTCTTTTACCCTTCAATGGTTTTCCGTTGCAACTAAGTTTAACTTCCATAATAAATTTATTTTAGAAATTGTCCTCGGTAACTTCTAATCTGGCAGTTGGTTATTCACAAAAATGTCGATCCTGATCCTCTATACCGTCCTACATTTGCACTGTAATGTTTCTACGCTTTAGAGATTTTTGTTTTTCAAATTAGAGCAAATTTATTGCGGCTGTTTCTGTCAGCGGCGACTCACCATAGATCGGGATCGAAAATCTTCATGCATATGTAACTGGCAAGAAAAGTGCCAACAACAGCTTACGGGTTTGGAAATAAAATATTCTTAGTAAAAATAAATCGTTGTATTGATTGTATATAGCTGGTTATTGGTGTTTTAGGGATGGCAAAACTATGAAGAGTCTAATTATAAAACGACACGTTTATTAAACATCAAACACAATAGATATAACAGATAGCAATGCCAGTCCCTGATCTAACAGCTCTATACTCCGGCTCCCAGACTCAGTCTAATTCTAATTCTTCCTCAGCTGGACGCATCGCACGGCTTATATATCGTGCGCGGAGCCCTGACACCTCGATTCTGAATCACGTGCTCACGTGACACCACTCATTAACTGGCTTCATACCAGCATTCATCAACACAATTATCTATCATAATCTAATGCTTTTAACATAATTTAACATAATAAGAATTTTACATTCTTTACCTTTGGAATTAGATGCAATAGTGCATCCCCGGCCATTGTTCCCACAGCTAAGGCAATGAAACCCATCATAACATATGTGTACGATACACTACTCATGAATGGTATGGTTAGCGCTCCAATTAGTGCCATGAGACTGATGACAAATATCGCAAGACTGCCGTACCCATAAACTGTGGAAAATAATTTTTTGTTTTACATGTAGTTTAGCAAATATTTAGTAACAAGCACTTTGATATACGAAAATCATCAAGATGGTGAATATTATAATCGTACCAGGTTTACCTATAGTCGTGTAATAGGTAAGTCTCAGAACTAAAGCAAAACTATTTTTGCTGTTTAATGTTAAGCTTGTTTTCAAAATTTTTTCAATTTAGTTGATTTTAGCCAACTTTGCAGATACTAAAATACACATTCAACAATAATCAAAATTAATTTTCGGATAACTGATTTCTGAACGATAGATAGGGAAATTCTCTCACCCTCAGCTGTAGTTGGTGTATCCCTATCATTTTGACTGATGTGTTTATCGTGATTGGTGCAAGCTCCACCAATCAGTTGCTGGATCACTGCTGGACAAATCTCCACAAACTGTGATTCTGTTATTGAAGACAAATGAGAGTAATCAAAAATCTTCCACAAACCATCAGTGGAGAAACACTGTGAAAAGAAAAGAAAAATCATTCTTGAATACAAAGTAATCAAGCAAATTTGTAACAACTCACGAAAAATAACCAATTTTCGTTTTACCTTGGTTTTCATTTTATCCAAGTTATTATTTCCAGTTATTCAATTTTGACATTTAATAAGTCTTCTACTGTTACATGGCTTATATTTTGAAGAAAATAATATAACTATGGCACGAATCTGTACCATCACTATTCAGTTTAGTAGTTGAGTAGATAGAAAGAATTAAAAAGGTGGGAAGACTGTATCATTTAGTCTTGGATCCAATGGTTACTTAAATTGAAAAAATTAAGAAAACCAATTCAGTAGTTCTTGTAGGACCAGTCTTCTCATCCCACTGTTGTCAGAAATAGAATGTGAACGGAGCGAGCCTGATTAGCAAAACTCTCAGATCACACTACAAAATCTATGGTTCACATTTAGCCCAGCAAAACCTTTTCACACTTTAATTTGTTTGAGCTAGTTATTTTCTACATTTAGTGTATATCTAATAACATTTTTGTGTTATCAGACAGTTTTAAGAAACTAATAAGCAAGTCTAATTATTTCTTTTTGCACCAATTGCAATCACATAAACTCATTCCACCCAAATATTATTGTGTTACATGCATACAATAGTTTGCTGATATAGCTTTTACCACTATCCAAGCATTAGAATTAACAGAGATATTAAGGGCTTAACTATATAACTTTGCATTACAAGTTAATGGGCATTCTAACTGGACTAGCCCCGATGAACTGTGTCACAGAAAGTAGTGCTTGGAATAATACCAAATTATCGTTTATGTGTTCTTCGCCTTCACCATGAATCATAGTTTCTGTGTCAGCTTTGGAGCGCTTCCGACGCTTGTGGTCATGATGGTCATCGTCATGATGATCGTCATGGTTACCCTCATGATCTTCATCATGGTGATCAATATGTTCGTCATCGTGGTCATCATGGTCATCATGGTCATCATGATCGTGTAAATGTTCAAGGTGATCCATGTTGTTAACTTCACCCATCCGTACATCTTTCATTAATTCAGAAAACCCTGGAGAAGTTATGATAGTGTTCAGCTTTGGCATTAAGTAAGTATGTAATTTCTTACAGAAGAATATTGTAGAAGGTGATGAATTGTACAGCTTATGTTGCAGAAATGCAAAATGATGTTAAAAAACTTATAGTTAGCATAATTTAAATTGCAATAACAAAAACTGTTATGTTATGATAATTTACCAAAACTCACTTTGTTTTGACATTGTCCCATTTTGTCCATATTGGGTGAATATCCAATGCAGGAAATAATACGAGTCAATTGTATGACTAATGCAATTTCCTGAAAAAATGGTCTATCGTAATTATTCCATTCTGTTTCATTTGTAATACAATCATAATCAAGTTCAACGTTGGGGTCACAACTGATGCAAGAAAATGAATAATTACAAATTACTGAGGTATTTTTGCAAGCTACAGTAACTATGGAAATTAGGTTTTATGTTGTTCCTGCTCTGAGTGCAGGTGTAACATAAAACCTAGTACTCATAACATCTCTAACTCAGAAGTTATAATCTAATATCATTAAAATTTTGATTAGCGTGAATGTAAAGTCTCCAGAAAAAGTTGAAGGTCAGCTACGAAGGAGACTGTTAGGTTTTTGGAAGCTTGATTGGCAGAAACCTCCCAAGAGAGCCTCTAGAATGTCACTGAAACTTGAATTGCTCCTAATTCCAAAGTAGTTTTTGGGTACATGGCTTAAGCATTGTAGATTCTCTGTTCAGCTGAACAACAAAATGAATTAAGTAGCAAGCACAAATCTACAAATGCATTAACCCTTTTAGTCCCAAATTATTTTTTAATAAGAAAAATTTTTTGGCTTGCTACTTTTGTTCAGTATGTCCATCTTGTTTACACATAATAATTATTTTTTTCTACCTATGCCCGCGTGCTAAATATAACCTGTATCTCACGGGATATATTGGGATTCAATTGAAGCATAAAATGTTGATAATTTTTTATTTTTAAAGTATTTAAGACATTTAGTATGCACGCTATGCTGATCTGTACAAAGTCGTCCCTAAAGTACTGTACCTTGCGCAGTTTTTTATGCCATGTAGATTTTCTAGTTTGCCATTTTATCACCATTTTTAGTCCATTGTTATTGGCTTAAATCAAAATAACTATTAACAGATCAAATAAATGTCAGTTTTAAAATTTTATTAATTTTAAAACCAGAAAATATTCTCGTATCCCACGGGATACAACGGGTATGAAAGGGTTAATTGAAAAAATACGACTACATTTCATCCAGTGGGGTAAAATAAATGATTTGAACTCATTCCATGAAATTTATTTTCAATCAAGGTTAGTTAATTTCATTGAAGTAGATAAGAAATTTCTGTGATTTCTTATAAATAGCGCCCACTTTAAGATGTATAATTTGATTCATCATTCGTTAACCTTGTAGTGAATATTTATTTTTCGCGGTAATCCATTAAGTAATATATGCAAAGCCAATTAAGTTATTATCGAAATTTGTACAAAGTTTACAGTATCGTCACAAAGTGCTACGTCGAATGCAGTATCCAGTACCACAGTGGAATTTCTCACTTTACATTTGTTCCAACAAGAATCTAGGTCAATGACTACAGCTCAAACAATGTTCAATCATCCCAATGGGGTATATTACCGCTAATTCTTGACTTGCAAGGTTGAGCCATGAAAATTAAAGCGACTGACGAATGAAATCCCCATGCGCCATAGTTAATTATCCGACATGGTCACACGCACGGCCAACGCGAAGAGTAAGGCTTTCTATGCATTTGCATGAGAGTATATGAGTACGTTTGTAAACAATTGAGTGCCTCGTTGGAAACAGTGCTAAGCCCTGAAGGAGGAGCTACCTTCATGAAGACTACTACGAATAAATAAATAAATAAATAAATAAATAAATAAATAAATAAATAAATAAATAAATAAATAAATAAATAAATGAATAAATAAATAAATAATATACAAGTTTGCACAAAATGGAGTTTGTACATCTTGCACGTTAGTTAAACTCTTTTAATCTTAAATCAAAATATTCCTGATGATATTCCAGTGAAGATAGCTCTTCAACAAGCCATAGAACCAGCTAAAAAACCTGCAGGAGGACAAATGTTAACATATTTAGATTTTGTACAGAAAGATTTAAACACTTCAGCATTGATCCTTAGAAACAAATGTACTTGGGGCATTGCGGCGAGCAGGGAGTCCTGGCATAGGGAAGTGAGCAGAATCATGTCACTGGACGTATGATTCATTGGATGATGATGATGATGATGATGATCTGGCATAGGGAGGTGAGCAGAATCATGTCACTGGACGTATGATTCATTGGATGATGATGATGATGATGATGATGATGATGATGATCTGGCATAGGGAGGTGAGCAGAATCATGTCACTGGACGTATGATTCATTGGATGATGATGATGATGATGATGAATGTTAAATCGGCAAAGTAAATAAGGAATCACATTATAGCAAAAATAGTAAAAGAAAATTGAGGAAAGTGAAAATTAATAAACTCATTTAGGCTACTATCAGGAAGTGATTGCCTTCCTGTATCGAAAAAAAGGAATAGGCAAAAATAAGGTAATTAGGACAAAGGTAAGAAAATAAAATAAGAATCCTCATTTTTAGTTTCTTAGTTTTGTTGTAAATCGAAACCAACTTCGCTACTGTAAGAACAGAAAAACGTGTTGATTCCTAAAAACTGCCTCTTTCGCGTATTGAACATGTATAAAAGCTGACAAAACCAACAGAAAGAGCATTTAATCACTTATCTTAATACCGTTATTGACAGCTCTGAGGGCCATATGAATAAAAGCAGAATAAATGAGAAATATTATAATGATTAAACGCTAAAAAATATATTTATAGCCACTTGTGGTAACTTTTAAGTACAGGGGCTATCATTTTCTGACACCCTGTACATAAAGAAGTTATAAGTAATTGGTATAGGTATTAGGTATAGGTAATAGGTATATGGATTTTAATATACATGCAAAAGAATTATTTGTGCAGATCACTGGCAGGTTACGAAAGTATATTGAACCACAAAGTTTGACTTTAAGAACTTATAAGTGCAAGTGTGATTATTGCGTGCAACCACGCAATCTCTTTCATACGTTGATTGCTTTTCGAGAATTGCACTCGAGAGTTGATTTATCCACTGAATGTTGCCTTTTGCCCATAATGGAGGCACAGTCTTGTAACCTGTAAACGGAATCAAGTTTCTTGACTACCATCCTCGATCTATCGGAGGCTGCTGCACGGTGTCAGCTACGCGCAGGACGCCCCCCCCCTTGCAGAACATGCGTACAATATTTGGGCACACGTATCTAAGGGAGGATATTAGTTCTCCGCATAAATGGTGTACAGATTTTTCGCTGTCTATTAAAAGTTTTCCTAAAATCTTAAAACAAAAAATGCGACATTTATTATAAAGCTATAATAATTACTTCCGTACACTCTGTAGGTATTGCAAGGATTAAAATTTGGTCTCAAATATTTCGTTTAAAAATTCACTAAAGTCAGCAGTTACCACTTAACATACCGTCTATGTATATGATGGTGCTTATAATTAACAATATATACCACAGTCCCGCATGGCCACAGTTTCAATTAATTATATGTTTCACTGTACAGCATAACCAAGTCAGTCAGTCATTCGTTAACCACGTTTGCAAATGCATTGTAAGTATACTTTTGCAAATGCATTATAAGTGTACTTTTGCAAATGCATTATAAGTATACTTTTGCAAATGCATTGTAAGTATACTTTTGCAAATACATTCTAAGTATACTTTTGCAAATGCATTCTAAGTATACTTTTGCAAATGCATTCTAAGTATACTTTTGCAAATGCATTCTAAGTATACTTTTGCAGATACATTCTAAGTATACTTTTGCAAATGCATTCTAAGTATACTTTTGCAAATGCATTCTAAGTATACTTTTGCAAATGCATTATAAGTATACTTTTGCAAATGCATTATAAGTATACTTTTGCAAATGCATTATAAGTATACTTTTGCAAATGCATTATAAGTATACTTTTGCAAATGCATTATAAGTATTCTTTTGCAAATGCATTATAAGTATACTTTTGCAAATACATTCTAAGTATACTTTTGCAAATGCATTCTAAGTATACTTTTGCAAATGCATTATAAGTATACTTTTGCAAATACATTATAAGTATACTTTTGCAAATGCATTATAAGTATACTTTTGCAAATGCATTATAAGTATACTTTTGCAAATGCATTATAAGTATACTTTTGAAAATTCATTATAAGTATACTTTTGCAAATGCATTATAAGTATACTTTTGCAAATGCATTCTAAGTATACTTTTGCAAATGCATTCTAAGTATACTTTTGCAAATGCATTCTAAGTATACTTTTGCAAATGCATTCTAAGTATACTTTGCAGATACATTCTAAGTATACTTTTGCAAATGCATTCTAAGTATACTTTTGCAAATGCATTCTAAGTATACTTTTGCAAATGCATTATAAGTATACTTTTGCAAATGCATTATAAGTATACTTTTGCAAATGCATTATAAGTATACTTTTGCAAATGCATTATAAGTATACTTTTGCAAATGCATTATAAGTATACTTTTGCAAATACATTCTAAGTATACTTTTGCAAATGCATTATAAGTATACTTTTGCAAATGCATACTTTCAAAATACTTATTATACAAAAATTTTAAGCTTTAACTTAAAAAATTTTCTGGTTTACATTTTATTTTAAATTTTATTTTAATAGGCGTTGTTTTTAATATTTGTCACGAAATACAATGCGATTTTTGATTTAGGAATGCACACGATTTAAGAGCTATTAAGATTCCTGCCAAAATAGTTTAAAATTGACCAATCTCATCAATCAGACGATTTTCTTTCCATTATGGCTGTAAGCTGTTTGAAGTTTGTCTACCGATGCATGATATCAAAAACAGATTAAAGTGAAGCAATAAAACGATAGAATAATAAATTATTGCTCAATTCGTAGTATGTATAATCTGTCAGTTCTATTGCTGTATATAATTGCTAAAACTTATGTGTTATATTATTACCCAATCGCCTTCAGGCTTGTACTTGTTGCAAGAATGTGCAAATTCTTTAGCTGTCTGTACAATTGCGATATTATAAACTGCATAGCAGCACAAGCGATTATTTTTGCCATAGTTGCTCATTCGTTGGACAGATTTTTGAACCGCAATAACACAAGGCTGAGTGGATGCCACAAGGGAAGTGTTGATTTCGCAAATTTCTGTAACAGGCCAATGTCCAAACTTGCACGAAATTAGAAGTTTCAGCGTATGGAAAACGAAACGAAATAAGGAAAACAAACCAGGGAGCTCAGTGCGCGACATCAGCCAGTGTGCGACATTAGCCAGTGTGCGACATTAACCAGCGTGCAGCAATAACCAGTGTTTGACATTAACCAGTGTGTGGCAATAACAGTGTGCAACATTAACCAGTGTGCAGCAATAACCAGTGTGCGACATTAACCAGTGTGCAGCAATAACCAGTGTTTGACATTAACCAGTGTGCAACATTAACCAGTGTGCGACATTAGCCAGTGTGCGACAATAACCAGTGTGCGACATTAACCAGTGTGCGACATTAACCAGTGTGCGACATCAGCCAGTGTGCGACATTAGCCAGTGTACGACATTAACCAGTGTGCAACATTAGCCAGTGTGCGACATTAGCCAGTGTATGACATTAACCAGTGTGCGACATTAGCCAGTGTGCGACAATAGCCAGTGTGCAACAATAACAAGTGTGCGACATTAACCAGTGTGCGACATTAACCAGTGTGCGACATTAAACAGTGTGCGACATTAACCAGTGTACGACATTAACCAGTGTGTGACATTAGCCAGTGTGCGACATTAACCAGTGTACGACATTAAACCAGCGTGCGACATTAACCAGTGTGCGACATTAGCAAAGCGGAAACTTAGTTTTTGCCCATTATACCCTAAACAGTATTATGTATTTGCAATTTTTTAACAAATTCACCCACGATAACAACAATAGAACAGCAATCATCATGCCCTTCCAATAAAAGATGGCAAATTAAGATCGCTAATAGGCAGAACTGGACAGTTTAGGTGACTCAGTACTACATTTTACCTTGTACTAGATTCAGAAGTACCATTGCCGCAACCCTTTCAATATCCTGCCCAAGTGCTGCAGTGGCCTTAGGAATATGAAGTTGTTCAAATATATTTTGTTCTCCAAAACACTGCAACAAACAAGTCTACATGTAGTAAAGTATGTATGATTAAATAAGAATAATGGCTGAAATAAACCACCTAGACAAGGTACTTCGGTCAACATCCTGTTACAAAAATCAATTTACTGCCTCTGCAATTCAGCTTTTTTGGCTCCATTGCCAATGCGTCCCTACGCGTTTTCGTATAATTCGCCCGACGCTATAGTAATAGTATTTTTATTATCATTACGACCAACAAAATTACATGTACATTTACCATAACGATACGAGTAATGCGCAATGTTAAAAGCGACGCAAATATTAGTTTACAAATTTTGCTAAAGTATAGCGCAAAATACACAGCAATAGCAATAAAAAATTTTTAACATAATAACATCCAAAAAAGTATCAATAATCAGATGACAATTTAGTGACAACATTTTAGCTAACTTAACTGTCGCTTACATAAATAAATTAAGAAAATCGTTTAAAAATTTCCGCAGGTTAAAGGGTTGATATTACGAAACAACAAAACGTTACATAAATTTAGATTGTATTTTTCTCACGCCGCTTTTGTTCATTCACAAACAGTAACGAGAAGTGGAGTTACTGTTTGACGAAAACAAAAATATAGAAATTTTAAGACTCGTTTGCCGTACACACGCACGCACGCACGCTTTACTTGCACGTAAAAATTGTATGTGCAAACTTTAGTAATATGTTGTGTTTCAGATGATGTGTTTACGCTGCCTTTTCGTCGGTTCCTTTAGGTCGTTCAAATATTTCTCTGCCATATTGCTCTATTGTAACGTCAGAATATAAAAACAGCCTAACCACCCACACCATACACTCACACTATGCCACAAAACAGTAGCAACAACAAAAACATTTTGCTAAAAGTTGAAACTGTGTCAAGCGCTATTAAATCCACTTACTGATGATAAATAATGCGCGAACATTCTATGTAGCCTTTGCTTTCTGCTCCTGAACTGCGGTAATTTGCTAACTGCGTTACTAACCGATTATAGATAGCATTTGCAGTTGCCGTAGAATCCAAATTTTTGAGAAAATTTAATAAGCATGTAATACAGTACTTTGCCAATGAGTAAATGGCAAAGTTTTGCATTAAATGAATGACAAGGCCGGCATCGTTGCGAAACGGACCACTTTATAGAGTTATTCGGTAATCCAAAAATCATATGGATGTGTTTTGTTTTGCACCAAATTGGATGCAATTTTTATTCTTTTTGTATAGTAAATAATTTGGGTGTCTGTATAAAAA